>WBNM01014128.1:17985-28842 GCA_013399055.1 Ramphastos sulfuratus
AAAAAAAAAAAAAAAAAAAGAAAAAGCTAATCAGGGCAGTTTTGTGTGGGGGCTGCTCTGAAAGCCCTGCTCTGTTCCTGCCCCGCGGCGTGGGGAGTGAGCTCCAGTGAGGGGAGTCAGCTGGGGAGCTTCTGAATGTCTCCATGAAGGGGAAAATAAAACCTTTAAAAGCTATTTCAGCCTTGGGCTTCCAGCCTGCATCAGCCAAAAAAAGGTCACTCCTTTTGGCTAAGCCCTGCTAGTTGTGTGAAGACACAACAGCCTGTGCCTGAACAAGGGAATTTCACCCCAAAATGTGCTTGCTGAGAAGGCAGAACTGGCCCAGCTTGCTCTGTGTCCAGGTGCTGAGGGTGCAGCAGTCACCAGCTGAGCTGGCTGGAGGGGAGGATGAAATCTCTGCTAAGTTAAGCTCCTCCCTGGGTGGTGGGTTTGGAACTGTGATTTGTACCTCCTAGGAGCACACTCAAGCTTCAAGGATGCCTTAAAGCAGCCCTGTGAGCACCTCTGTGTGTGGGGTTAAGAAAAGAGGTGAGAGGAAGAGTTAGAGGTCTACAGACATCCACATGGAATTCAGGCAGAACTTCCCTAAATATTCAGGGAGTACTGGCCAAGGTAATTTGGATCCAAGGCTCCATCCAGCTTTTAGTTGCAAAAGACAATAGTCTGGGTGGATTTCCTCCAAGGGTGAAGCACAGAATGGTAGGGGCTGGAAGAGACCTCTTGAGATTGAGTCCAAGCTCCCTGCCAGAGCAGGATGACCCAGGGCAAGTCACACAGGAACACAGCCAGGCAGGCTTTGAATCTCTCCAGAGAAGGAGACTCCAGAACCTCTCTGGGCAGCCTGCTCCAGCACCCTCACACCAAAGAAGTTTCTTCTCATTTTGAGGTGGACCTCCTGGGTTCCAGTTGGTGCCTGTTGCCCCTTGTCTTGCCTCTCTCTCAGGCAGCAGAGAGATTTCCTTCCCCTGTGATGTGCAGAGGGACTGCAGGAGGAAGAACAAGAACAAGTTCCTCTTAACTGGACACGTGCTCTGACCAGAAGGGCCAGACCTAGCTGACAACATGATTTTAGAAGTAGCAAAGTGAAAACCCCAGCAGTGTTGTGACCCAAACAGCACAGCCAGGTACTGGATGATGTGGCCTCCAGAAGTGTTTTGACACAGGACAGCAGGGTTCAAAGAAAGCAAAACTTCTCTGATTAATCCCTGCAAAAGAGCCCAAATTAAAGAAAGCAGAATTGACATAAGGGAGAAATTCTTCCCTAGGAAGGTGGTGAGGCACTGGAATAGGTTGCCCAGAGAAGCTGTGGAGGTTCCAAGCCTGGCAGTGTTCAAAGCCAGGTTAGATGAGGCCTTGAGCAACCTGGGCTAGTAGGAAGTGTCCTTGCCCATGGCTGATGTTGAAGGTCCCTTCCAACCCAAACCGTTCTGTGGGTCTATGATTCATTGAGGAAATCACTGAGGGTGGATCAGTTTGTCAGTCAGCACCCTGGGTGCTCTACTCCAGAGAGGAAATCTAGGAAGTAAGGCCACTGGCACATCACCATCACCCACTCCTGGACAGTCACTGACCCCTGCTTCGTGGTGGTGGTGTCTGTGTGTGTGCTTTTGCAGCTTTTCTTTTGTGCCCTCTTCTAAAGCCTCCTTTGTCACCCAGGCTATAAGGGAACTGCACTTGAAGCTCCAGCCTCGAGGGTGGGCCAGACATCTAGAAGACATGGAGGCATCGTCAGAGGCAGGAAAACACCCCTCTGCTCTGGGATGTATAGCCAGGAGTTGGGGAAAGCAGCTTCGCTTGTGGTCCCACTGATGAGACCCAGAACCTCCCACCTTGGTGGGGGGATCTTCCCTGCTCCTTTCTGCCCCTACTGAATTCCATCGAGATGTGGCGGTTTGCTGGGTTAAAGAACTGAACCAGGGAGCATGCAGCAAGCTTCAGGTGGCAGCAATGCAGAGAGGAAACCAAAATGTTGTAAGAGATGAGTATGTCCCACCTTCCCAGTCTCTACTGGGCATGGCTTGCATTGCTGGAAAGACATCTCCAAAATCATAATCTACAAAAATGAGGGATAAAACTCAGGATTAGAAACACAAGGTAGGAGGGAGGGAGGGAGGTAGGTAAGGGGAGACAGGGGAGAAGTGTGAAGGGGATTTGGGGAGGGAGGTGGGACAGGAGAAAAAAAAAACAAAACAAAAAAACAAAACAAAAAACACAAAGCCAAAACAATTTTCCACCAGTCTCTGAAATGCATGAGAAAAGAAGTTAGGGAACATGGATAGCAAATGGGAATCAGCTGCAGCATCAGTCGACCCTGCTGGGGGTTTGTGCTGGGGTAGCCACAACAGGGCCAGCAAAGGGTGAGGGTCCCACTGGGTGAGCTGCTGGAAAGCTAGAGCAGAAAAAATGGTGGCATGGACCCAAGGAGGGATCCTCTCTGTGAATTAATTTCACTTCTCTGTGCCTCAGTTTCCCCACTCCACACTTAAGCTCCCGTGGGGACTGTGGTGTTTTGCTCACTGATGTTTGCAAAAAGCAAAAACTTGTCCTCTGATCTGAAAGTCTCCACTCCCAGGGTGCTGAGGTGCTCCTGCTGAAATGGGCACAATGAAATCCTAATCCAAATTGAATTCCTCCACGCCTGAGGATTGGTGGCCAAGCAATGCCAACCCTCCTGGGCTCAGATATCTCCAACCACCCTGGTCCTGGAACAGGAGAAGGCCTTTGTACACCAGCACGTGCAGAGGCACGTGGGGACACTGAGACACAGATCATGGCTGTTCTCTGGACACAGGGGATAGCTTGTGACATGCCAGAAGCCAAAATCCAGCTCCAAAATCTCCTGGATCTCTGCTCCAAACCTCTCCTCTCTTGAGCATTAAGCTTCCACCCACCATAGGGGCTGGAGAGCACAGCCAAACCCAGGTGGCACCTCCTGCCCCATCAACAGAGACAGGGAGGAGAAGTGCTGGCACCAAGGCCTTCTGCTGAGGGAGGAAAAGGAAGACAAGCCTGGGGGTGTGCAGCAAGCACTGAAACAGCTCTGGGGACAGCTCTGACTTTTACTGCTCAGCTCCTCATGCTGTCCCCAGCTTACCTGGGGCACTGGATGCTTGGCATAAGCAAGTCTCCAAAGCAACCTCTTTCATGCTTATGGCATGAGCACAGTTGAGTCCCCATCAGCTCTGTGCCTCAAAGCCCTTTGCTGCAACAATGCTGGTGCCAGTCCTGGCCTGTTCCTTCTCAGCATCTTCACTGCCTGCACTTTCCACTCTGCACATCGGCTCAGGAGGAGCCCATCTGTAGGAGGCCTCAGTCCTGAATTCACTGAAGCCAACTAACAGCACATCCCACCCATTCCAGAACCCCCTGATCAACCTTTGACACCAAAAAAGGAACAGGGCCAATGTATTTTGGGTTAAGAACAGCAGCAGCAGAGCTGCTCCTTCATGTGAACAGAGTAAGAGCTTCACTCAGGGTAAGAGCTCCCTGCTCCAGCCTCAGGTGGGCTAAGGGAACAAGCACAAGGTCTGCTCAGGGCATCAGGAACAACCTCCAGCCCTCTCTGATAGGGATAAACTGCAACAACTTGGTAGGCTGCTTGAATTATGATGCATAAAGAGACAAAACCAGCACCTCTGAGACCATTTGCTGCCTTTCCTTCAGACTGGATGTGGAGAAAAGACTCTGGAAACTATTCCCCATCACTTCCAGAGTATTTGGGTCTCTGGACTGCAAAAGAAGCAGTTCAGAAAGGTCCTCTGCAGCCCTGCTCTGATCTAGAAGCCACATTAAGGTCCAGGCATAGCTTTCACTGGGGAGTTTTCTCCAGCCCCTGCTAACACACAGACCCCAGGATGAGACACAGCCTGAGGTGAGAGCAGGGAAAGTTCTTCTCTCCAACTCTTGCTAACACACAGACCCCAGGATGAGACACAGCCTGAGGTGAGAGCAGGGAAAGTTCTTCTCTCCTGGTCTGAGGCAGAACAGCTTCAACCTGAGCACCTCCCAAGGCAAGATGGGAGAGACTCAGAGCCTGGCTGCTGGGACTCTCCCCGTGACCCCTTGCAGCCCATCACTGACTACCTCTGGGTGTCTTGTCCAGCGCAGCGGCTCGGCTGAAGGGGCTGTGGGCACACAGAGCCCTGGTACAGCCCAGCTGCAGACCCCACTGACCTTCACTGGAGGGAGCGATGGCACTGTCGTCCCACTCCAGGTTGGTGGAGGTGACCGAGTTGAAGGAGTTGAGGGAGAGGCTGTCGGAGCCGTGCACGGAGCTGGGCAGGCGGTCCTCAAAGTCCAGCAGGTACTGAGGCTTGTAGTAGTCTGGCATGTAGGGGGCCAGGTCCAGGTAGGGAGCGTCCTGTGGAGAGGACAGCGTGGGGTGAGGCAGGCTCTGAGCCACCGCACAGCTCCGGAGCACAACTGAAACCACGCGGCTGTCCTCCAGTGTCCTCTGACCGACCTAGGGGAAACCCAGCAGCTCCACTCTGACACCCAGTGGCTTTGTGCTTATCTGGAGGGACAGCAGCATCTTGGACCCCACCTGCAAAGCTCAGCTCCTTCATCTCCACCGCCTGCCCCACAGCTGCCTTCCCTGCACTCACTTTGTTCCTCACCTGAGCTGTGCAGAGCAGTTAACAGAGCAAGAGGAACACATCAATGTCTCATCAGCCTCACAGGGAAAAACTTCTCAGCATCTCATCTGTGTCTCCTCTCTTTTGGTTTAAAGCCATTAGCCCTCATCCTGCCACCACCTGTCCTCGTGAAGATCACAGAATCCCACAATGGCTCAGGCTGGAAGGGACCTCAGAGCTCATCTACTCCAATCCCCTGCCATGGGCAGGGACACCTCTCAACTAGACTCAGCTGTTCAAGGCCTCACACAGCCTGGCCCTGAACACCTTCAGGGAGGAGGCAGCCACAACCTCCCTGGGCAGCCTACTCCAGACTCCCACCACTCTCATCCTGAAGAACTTCTTCCTCAGATGCAGTCTAACCCTGCTCTCCCTCAGCTTCAAACCATTCCCCCTTGAGCTGTCTTCAGACACCCTCAGAAGTCTCTCTGCAGCCTTTCTGCAGGATCGCCTCAGGCACTGTCAGGCAGCTTCGAGGTGCCTCTGGAGCCTTCTCCTCTGCAGGCTGCACACCCCCAACTCCCTCAGCCTGTGCTCACAGCAGAGCTGCTCCAGCCCTTGGATCATCTTTGTGGCCTTCTCTGGACTCACTGCAGCAGCTCTGTGTCCTCTTTGTGCTGGGGACAGCAGAACTGGAGGCAGGATTGGAGGAAACACTCACCAGATCCAGCCATTCTGAGGAGCTGAGATTCACTTGCCACAGCACTTACGCAGCAGGCTTAGGTTCTCCAGGAACACATCCTGTGGCTGCACCTCCAAAGAACTCACCTTACAGCTGTTCCTAAAAGCAGCAGCTTCATGTTTTCAACTGAGGGACAATGAGAAGGAACACCTTGGACCAAGCAGTGGGACTGCTGATGGCCAGAGCCAAGAGCAGCAGATCAAACACTCACCAGATCCAGGTCAAAACGGATGAACTCCAGCCCAGACACCAGGGTCAAGAACAAGGTCAGATGATCATGACTGCAAACCAGGGCATTCCTGCAGCATGGGTGGGACATGAGAGCTTCAGAGATGTGGGAAAGGGAAGAAAGAGACACCTCCCATTCTGTTTGCCTGGGGAAGGTCCTTCAAGCTGCTGTACAAATGGCCCCAGAGCCATGAGCCTGCTGTTTGCCTCCACAGAGGACTACCTCAGAGCAGCTGAGCACCCACTCACTACTGCCCCAGAACACTCCCAGTTGGCCACTGGGGCTGGGTCCACTGGACCCAGCAGCTTCTTGGAAAACATGGGAGAAGATAAAGGCTACATCTGGGACACTTTAACTATCCTAGAGTGGTTTGGGTTGGAAGGGACCTTTCAAGATCATCCAGTTCCGACCCTCTTGCAGTGAGCAAGGACAACTCTCAACTAGACCAAGTTGCTCAAAGCCTCATCCCACCTGCCCAAGGGCACTTGCAGGGATGGAGCACCCACAAACTCTCTGGGTAACCTCTTCCAGTGTCTCACCACCCTCACAGTGGAGAATTTCTTTCTAATACCTAACCTAAATCTCCCCTTTTTCAGTCCAAAGCCTCACTCCTTGTCCTGTTACTGCATGCCCTTATAAAAATGCCAACCAGTGGCCAAACCAGCAGGAGGTGGGATACTCACTTGACGTAGTACTTGTGCAGCAGGCTTAGGTTCTCCTGGAACAGCCTCAAATAGCTCTCCAAGGAGTTTTCATTGAGGGCTAGGTACAGCCATGCCCGGCCTGAAAGAAAGCAGCAGAGAGGAAACACCTGAGAAGTGCTGGATCAGTTCCCATGGGTCAGGTCCTTCATTGGCATCATTTCAGAGGAGCAGCTGGGAAATTTGGGGGGGAAGAAATGTCAGCAGGAGGTGAAAGAGCAGATTCATGATTTGGAGCAGGAATAAGAGACTGTGTGGTAGGTGGCTGAGAAGAAGACACACGACTGTGTCTCTCCCTGGCATTTCCAGCAGGGATCAAGAGGCAGGAGAGGTGGAGGGTGGGAGGGAGGATGGCTCTAAATCAGCTCAGGTGCAATTGGAGGTGCTGCCCAAAGCCTGGTGCAGAGAGAGGTGGTGCTGGGGTGCGCTCAGCTCCGCTCTCACCAGTACTGGGTGGGTGCTGGAGTGTGTTGGGACAACCAGGCAGAGAGGAGCCCTCTGGGCACTGCCCTGCGTCAGAGGTGGCCTCGGCGGTCTCAAGCACTGGCTACTGGCAGCAGGGCAGAAGCAGCACTGAGCAGATGACAGCTACAGTAAGATGTTCTGGGGTGAGATGCCTCCCACCCTCCCCCAGAGCATGGCCCAGCAGATGGCTTTGGTTCCACAGCAGCAGAAGCAGGGCAAGCCTCTGCCCCACCACCTGCTCCTGGGGCACATTGCAGCTATTTCTAGGCCTCCTTGGGCAAGGTGAGCTGGGCTTAGCGGGGAGCTGCCCACTGGCTCCCTCCATCTGCCTGCAGCCTCAAGCCTTGGACAGTGTGGCCCAGCAGAAGCTGCCAGATGTCCCCAAAGGCAGGCGTGGGCTGGGAGGCAGGCAGCAGCTGTGGGTACTCACTGCGGCCCAGGTTGGTGGCCACATGCTGCAGCACTTCGATCTGCCTGACAGCTTCCCGGCGCGTGAAGTGAACCACCAGCACCCAGTAGCCTGAGGAGAGGTCTTGAAGGCTGGAAGAATCATCCAAACATGGAATGGGTTTGGTTGCAACAGACCTTTAAGATCACCCAGTCCAACCCTTAACCCAACACTGCCAACTCACCACCAAACCACCACATCTCCAGGGCTCTGAATGCCCTCCAGGGATGGGGACTCCACCACTGCCCTGGGCAGCCTGGGCCAGGCCCTGACAACCCTTTCCATGAGACATTGTTCCTCATGTCCAACCTAAACCTCCCTTGGGGCAACTTGAGGCCATTTCCTCTGGCCCTATCACTTGTTCCTTGGGAGAAGAAACCAACCCCCACCTGGCTCCAGCCTCCTTTCAGGGGACTGTAGAGAGCCAGAAGGTCTCCCCCTTCAGCCTCCTGTTCTCCAGGCTCAACACTCCCAGCTCTTTCAGCTGCTCATCCCCAGACCTGTTCTCCAGACCCTTCACCAACTTTGTTGCCCTTCTTTGGACCTGCTTCAGCCTCTCAATGTCCTTTCTTGCAGTGAGGGACCCAAAATTGAACCCAGGACTCAGACGTGTCTTCACCAGTGCCCAGTCCAGATGGACAATCCCTGCCCTGCTCCTGCTGGCCACACTCTTGCTGAGCCAGGACAGGCTGCTGGTGGCCTTCTTGGCCACCTGGGCACAGGTTGGTTCATGTTCAACCAACACCCCTCAGGTCCTTTTCCATCAGGCAGTTTCCAGCCTGGAGCCTTCATAGGGTTGTTGTGACTCAAGTGCAAGACCCAGCCCTTGGCCTTGTTGAACCTCATCCCATGGGCCTCAAGCCATCCATCCAGCCTGGCCAGATCCCTCTCTAGAGCCTCCCACCTTCCAGCAGATCAACATCCCACCCCACTTGGTGTCATATGCAAACTGACTGAGGGTGCCTGCATCCCCTCGTGCAGATCACTGATGAAGACAAAGAGACCTGGCTGCAGTACTGGGCCCTGGGGACAATGCTTGTGAGGAGAACATCACTTGTAGAAGGAAGGCCTCTGGTTAAGGTTAAGCAAGGGCTTTGTTATCTGCAGGCCAGTTCCTGCCTCGATGGCCTCCCCATGCTGAGGCTCCAGGCTAGGCAGAGCAGAGGGAAGCCTCCCAGCAGCAGGCTCCTCACTCACCCATAGAGCAGAGCATGGTCCAGGTGCTCACACAGCCGCTGCAGGACCTTGTCGTGGTTCCTGATGGCTGGTGTCTCATCTTCACAGGCAGCAAAGTAGCTCTGCAGCTGCAAAAAGCAGAGATGGGATGGCTGCAACACCTTTCTACAGCCCACTGAGGAGGGAGATGGGGATGCCAACACTCACAGCCAGCACTAAAGAGCTCTTTTTAATCTCTGAGCTTGCTAAACCTGGACGCAGGTTACACACAGGGTGAGCAACTGGTTGTAAGATGACTCCAAAGGTAACCTCACCACAAGGACTTGTCCTTGTGGACAAGCTGTAGATGAAAACCTGGACATGCCAGAAGCATGGCCAGAGCTGCACAACCAGCTGGGCTGCACAGCCTCCTCTGCAGCTGGGTTTTGGTGGTTCCTCTGCAGTGGTGCAGCTATCACAAAGCTGCTCAGAACAGAAATAAAGCAGAGCTCTAGGCTCTGTCTCCAGCTCTGCCATGGATGAGTCCCCTCCTTGGTTTCAAGAGTGTGGTCATAGGAAATTCTGTTTGAGGAGAGATGTTACTTCCAGGTATAGAAGATTCTCCAAGCCCAGGAGCCTCATTCTTGTAGCTGTACTAAATGGGTGAGAAATCTCAGCATGGTTTCAGCATCCCAGGAAGACACAGAAGTGATTCTGCCCCTCTGCTCTGCTCAGACCCTGCCTGGAGCAGGTCTCCAGTTCTGAGACCCCCAACACAAGGACATAGAACTGTTGGAGCAGGTCCAGAGGAGGCCATGAAGATGATCAGAGGGCTGCAGAACCTCCCCTGTGGAGACAAGCTGAGAGAGTTGGAGCTGTTCTGCCTGGAGAAGACAAGGCTCTAGGGAGACCTCAGAGCAGCCTTCAAGTGCCTGAAGGGGCTACAGGAGAGCTGGGGAGGGACTTTGGACAAGGGCTTGGAGTGACAAGGTGAGGGACAATGGCTTTGAGCTGAGAGAGGGGAGACTGAGAGTGGAGATGAGGAAGAAATTGTTGAGAGTGAGGGTGGGAAGAGACTGGCACAGGCTGCCCAGGGAGGCTGTGGATGTCCCCTCCCCAGAGATGTTCAAGGCCAGGTTGGATGAGGCCTTGAGCAACCTGTGCTGGTGGGAGGTGTCTGCCCACGGCAGGGGGTTTGATCTGGATGATCTTTGAGGTCCCTTCCAACCCAACCCACTCGATGATCCTTGCTAGCAGTGGCTCGAGTGACCATCATGATGCTGGGTATTGATGCCAGGCAGCTGAGAGCTGCCCCAGCCTCTCCAGCACAGGCTGGTACAGAGCAGCAGGGACTGGGAGGGCAGAGGGCAGCACAGACCCAGACTGAGGCAGGTGTGTGAGGGACAAAGGCAGTTCAGAGTGAGCCTGACCTGTTCGCCTGTGCTGGGCTGAGGCTGCACCGGCAGGGCTGCATCGCTCCGCCTAGCTGCTGCCCTCTCCAAAGCCAGCCAGCCTGACTCACCCTTGGTTAACCCATCTGCAGCTGCAAAGTTAGCTCAGGAGGCAGCCCTCCGCTGGCAGCAGCCCTCAGAGCTTCTCTGCTTCTGCCAAACCTGCCAGAAATCCTAGAAATCCTCTGACAGCCAAATCCCTGCTCCCTGCCCAGCTGCCCCACTGGCCTCCTCCTGCCCCTAGGGCTTAGGCATCTATTTAGGTCCCTGTCTCACACATCCCTGGCACTCAGGCAGGCAGATTACTCACCCAGGTTGTAATCCCAGCTGAAATGCCACCTTTGCTTGCTCAGGCTGTTGACAACCAGCATGGTTCAGCTGAGCCACAACAACACAGCAATCATGAGCCTGCTCCTCTGGTGACCCACTAAGTCTCTGCCAAAGCTCACCAGTGAGACAGGACATTAAAAAAAGGCAAAAGTTAGATGGTATTGTGCTGGTGGGCTTCTGCAGAGAGCTGGGGAACCCTCAGAGAAAGGTTCCTGTCCTGGGTGCTTCTGCAGAGAGCTGGGGAACCCTCAGAGAAAGGTTCCTGTCCTGGGTGCTTCTGCAGAGAGCTGGGGAACCCTCAGAGAAAGGTTCCTGTCCTGGGTGGATCTGCAGGTTATGAGCTCCCTTGAGCAAATGCAGCCAGGCAGGGGAAGCCAACAGCAGCCAGGCCCAGCATTAGGTTACCACTAAAAGCAAAGAGCACTCAGCCAGCTCTGTGGTCACAGCTGTGGGAGGTGATGCTGGAGGGAACTTGGGGCCTGCCTGTGCCACCCACTGGAGTAGTTCCCCAGGACAGAGCCACCCCAAGCCTGGGCAGTGAAAGAGATGAGCAAACAGAAGTGTTTCCTCTTTCTTTCCTTCCCTCTCCAGAAATAACTCCCACCTCTGTCACAGTCCTCCCTGCAGCCAGTTCACAGCTCCTAACCCTCTCTGCTGCTACATGGCCTGACCTGCTGCCACCATCAGAGGATGCATCTCCAAACACTGAGGGAAGTTCTAAAAAAGACATTTCTTTTCCCTAGAAAACCCAAATCTTGCCCC
>WBNM01014128.1:28861-41314 GCA_013399055.1 Ramphastos sulfuratus
TAGGTTTGAGGAGCTCCTTCTGTGTTATATTTAGGCTTGGTGTCACTTCCAGCTGCTCTGCAACAAGCACACAGCACAAACCAGCTGCCCCCATGACACTGCAGCCCCTTCCCGAGGAGCCTGCTGGAAAAATCCAACTCCAAAGCAATGTCCAGAGCAAACCTACCCCAAAAGGCTCAACTCTGAGCCAACAGGAGCCAGAGGAGAAGCTGTGTGACCAGGCTTTGGTCACAGTCATGGGGTGACAGCAGCCCTGGGCACGTGGGGCCCTGTGAGCAGGAAATGTGCACTCAGCAGTTTTGGGGTTGCATTTGGGTGCTCTGAGTCACAGCATTTTAGGAGCTGTTGCTCATGGGGAAGTGCACCAAGGGCTGGCTCCTGCCCCCAGGGACAAAGATCCATGGATCCATGGAATAGTTTGGGTTGGAAGGGACCTTAAAGCTCAGCCAGTTTCAATGCCCTGCCATGGGCAGGGACACCTCCCACCAGCACAGGCTGCTCAAGGCCTCATCCAGCCTGGCTTTGAACACCTCCAGGCAGGAGGCAGCCACAGCCTCCCTGGGCAATCTGTGCCAGTGCCTCCCCAGCCTCATTCTCAAGAATTTCTTCCTCATCTCCACTCTCAGTCTCTCCTCTCCCAGCTCAAAGCCATTCTCCCTCATCCTGGCACTGCCAGCCCTTGTCCACAGTCCCTCCCCAGCTCTCCTTCAGGCACTGGAAGGCTGCTCTGAGGTCTGCCTGGAGCTTTCTCTTCTCCATTCAGAACAGCTCCAACCCTCCCAGCCTGTCCCCATAGTGGAGACTCTCCAGCCCTCTAATCATCTTCATGGCCTCCTCTAGACCCTCTCCAGCAGCTCCAGGTCCTTTTTGTGTCAGGGGCAGCAGAGCTGGAGGCAGTGCTGCAGATGTGCTGCCACATTCCAAGGGCACTGCCTTCCCCAACATCCCTCCAAAACACACACAGCCAACAGCTGCAGCCCCAAGCAGAGCAGGCACACAGCTGGCTGGAGCCCAAGCACCCCAAAAAGAGAAGGGCCAGGCAAATCCCTGCTGAGCTACCACCTGCCCAGGGAGGAAGCAAGCCCTGACAAGCCTTGGGCTCTCCTGGGTGGAGACAGCCCTGCGGTGAGGGTGGCACAGGGCTGCAGCTTGCAAAAGCTGCTGAGGAGGCACCTGGGGCTTGGGAGGAAGAGAGGAGGCACAGAGAGGAAAGGTACAGTGAAAGAGATTTCCCAGCTGGGCAACAAAATCCATCCTGCTGGGCTGCTCCAAGATCCACCGAGCTGGAAATCTGCCAGAACAATGACTATGAGCATCCTGGGGCAGAGGCACAGAGACCAGGGACAATGCCAGGACCTGGCCCTCACCATGTGGCACTGCCCTGGATAAATGGCATCTGTATGGAGTGTTTCTTTCTCTCCCTTAAATCCCTATAAAACATCAGTAGATAATATGGAAGCAAGCTCTCCCTAATCCCAGCGTGGCAGATGGACCTGTTTGGGAGGTGCTGACCAAGCTTTATGAAGCATCCACAAAGCAGCTGCCTGAGCACAGAGCTGAGCTGGAGCCAGGGAACAGCAGGGAGGAGGCAAGAAATAAGGTTAAAAGGCATTAAGCAAATGTGGCACTGGACAGCTCTAGATTTTCTGGAGGGATGCTCTTCCCCTCAGCTCCTCTGAGCTCCAAAACCAGATGGAAGGGTTGAGGAGTGGCTCACATGGAGCTGTACTAAACGGGTGAGAAATCTCAGCATGGTTTCAGCATCCCAGGAAGACACAGAAGTGATTCTGCCCCTCTGCTCTGCTCAGACCCTGCCTGGAGCAGGTCTCCAGTTCTGGGACCCCCAACACAAGGACATGGAATGTTGGGGCAGGTCCAGAGGAGGTCATGAAGATGATCAGAGGGCTGCAGAACCTCCTCTGTGGGGACAGGCTGGGAGAGTTGAAGCTGTTCAGCCTGGAGAAGACAAGGCTCCAGGGAGACCTCAGAGCAGCCTTCCAGCACCTGAAGGGGCTGCAGGAGAGCTGGGGAGGGACTGTGGACAAGGGCTGGGAGTGCCAGGAGGAGGGACAATGGCTTTGAGCTGGGAGAGAGGAGACAGAGTGGAGATGAGGAAGAATTTCTTGAGTGAGGGTGGGGAGAGACTGGCACAGGTTGCCCAGTGGATGCCCCCTGCCTGCAGGTGTTGAAGGCCAGGCTGGGTGAGCCTGGGCTGGTAAGAGGTGTCCTTGCCCATGGCACTGGATGATCCTGAAGGCCCTTTCCAAGCCATTCTATGACTCTATGCCTCATGTGTTTGGTTGGGTTTGGGTGGATTTGTGTGTTTGGGTTCTCTCAGTTCTCATCAGTTCTCTACAGAGCAGCCAAGGCATAGCCTGCAGCCTGCCCTGGGGCTATTCATAGACATTCCCGTGGCCAAAATAAGCAGCACTGGCATGCAGAAGGCATCTCCACCATCCACCTAGACCACACTGCTACTCCAGCTGGGTCTGAGCTCCATTGCTGGCAACAGTGTGGGAGACAAAACCTGCCTGGGTGGTTACAGAAGCCCAAACACTGGAGGCTGGGGAGTCAAACACACCTGAGAAGCAGCAGAGCAGAAGGGTCCCTGCCTGCAGGGAGCAGGGCTTGCACCAAGGGGAATGTGGGGCTGGTGCTCCTAACAGTCACTTAAGTGCACTTAAAGCTGCACTTAATTGCTGTTTATCCACCAGGAGCTGATGCTTCTGCAGCAGTGATCTGCCACAGCCCCTGCCAGCAGGCACCACCAGAGGTGAGCCTTGCACAAGGTTATGGCCATGCACCAGCATGAGGCTCCCCAGGCCCATCTGCAGAGCTCCTGTGTTGCAAGAGATGCCAAGAGGCAACTCAGCAGCCACCCTGTGAAGTCCATTCCACAAATCCAGTCACTCTTGTGGCTCCCCTTTGAAATCTCTCCAGCATTTCCAAAGCATTACTGAACCATTGCACGTTTCATGACCTGGCCTGTCCACAGCTGGCAGTGACCCAACCAAGTCTCCATCTCTACTCTGCCCTGCAGATGTTTCCACCACCAAGCAAGCTCTGCTTGGTATTTCCCTGGCAGGACAAATCTGAGGAAAGAAAAGCAAACAGCCTAGCTGGGCACCCTCTGCACTCCTGCAGCTCCCTAACCTGGGAGAGGCCAGAGGACCTTCCAAACCTGCCCTCCCTCCACAGCACATGCACTGGTGAGGGATCTTCCCCAGCTGCAAACCAGAGTCAGACCTCACAGCAGCAAGCCAGCAGCTAAAACATAACAGAAACTGCAGCAGCATTTTTCCTTCCTCAGTTCCAGTCCTTTCCCCCCAGCTTCCCCAGCTGGAAAGACCTTCTCCAAGCTATCAAGGAGGTGCCTTTCTTTGAGGGCATTATTTCAGGAGCCCTCCTGCCATCCAGGCAGGCAGCTGGAGATGCAAATCCTTCACCACGCTCAAAACCCTTCCCAGGCCTGCTCTCAGCCCTCCCTTTTCCATCAGGCTGCACAAGTGGACAAGGATGGTGGCAAGTCCAGCCAGGACAACCCTGTGCAGCAAGAACCAACCCATACAGCTCCCTGGAAACACACCCTGCAAAGCTGGCTGACAACCTGACTGACAAAGAAATGCTGATTAGGAAGCCAGCTCTGGGTCTTGGCACTCAGTCTGGGGCTGCATCCAGAGCTGAGCAACCTCAGGAACAAGCCTGGAGCACACCAAAAAACCAAAAAGGTGGCAGGTGACTGACCTTGTCCCAAGCAAGGGATGGCAGCTCAACTCCAAGGGATGGGACAGTGGGGAGGGACAGAACAGACATGGAAGGACCAGCACTCTCCTGCCTGCTCAGAGGAGTAAAGACACTCAGCAGCAAAGGGGTGATGAGGAGGCTGAAGCACCCTGCCTGGAGAGCTCCTTGCCTTCCTCCCACACCCCAGGCTGAACTGCAAGGCAGAGGTGTTAGAACCATAGAATGGTTTGGGTTGGAAGGGACCTTAAAGAGCATTTAGTTCCAACCCCCCTGCCATGGGCAGGATGGTAAAGGCACCACAAGTGATGCTGGAGCAGGCTGGAGAGAAACAGAGCCTGCTTATGATGTGCAGAGACAGGAGCCTGAAACAGGTGAAGCTGAAACCCAGAGGAAGATGCTGTGTGGCTGGAAATGCAGAGCTCTGCAGCATCTGCAACCCAGCACCAGCAAGGCTGTCACCTCCTGGGGCACGCAGGCTCCTCAGCTCCCATGCCCCAAGGCTTCTCTGCCCTTCCTTCAGCATTTCTCAGCAGCAAACCTTGCAGCAGGCTGGGCCCATGCCTGGCTCAGCTGAGGGCAGGATTTTCTCCACTGGCAAGTCACAGGGAGCATCCCATTCCTGTCACAGTGGGCAGGGGCTGGGCATGGAGCTGGCTGCTGGGGGAGAGGATCCCTGCGCTGGCTGAAGGAATCGAAGGTCCCATGCTTGGCACAGCAGGAAAAAAAAAAAACCAACCTGATTTCATGGAAAGAAGAACAGATTTTGTGGCAAGAAAAACAGAATTTGTGGGAAGAAAAACCACTTCCAGTTGGTAAACACAGCAAAAAGCAAGCGAGCATGAGGTGCTTGTGCCCTGCAAGCCTTGGGGGCAGTGCTGCTTGCTCACACAGTGGCCACTGGCTGCTCTGAGTCTCTCCCTGCAGCCCAGGTGCTCTGGCTCAGAGCTGTTTCTGTTGCTCCTCTTGGAACAGGATATCAGGAGTGGAGAAAGCTGAAATCACACAACTGAAATTGTGCAATCGGAGGCAGAATTGCTTCAACTCCTCCTACAAACCCTACTGCCAAAATGCAGCCTCCCAACCCAGCAAAGTGCTTTGGGCTAGTGGCTGGAAAACAAATGGGATTTTGTTTTCTCCCTAGAAGGCCTTGGCCACCATCAGATGCACAGCAGATCCACAGCTGATGCTGAGAAATGGGCATGAAGGGACAAACACCAGCCATGGTACACCCACAGCATCCAATCCCCCTGCTGTGGCTTCACAGAATGGGTTGGGTTGGAAGTGCCCTCAAAGCTCATCCAGTGCCACCCCCCTGCCATGGGCAGGGACACCTCCCACCAGCCCAGCTTGCTCAAGGCCTCATCCAGCCTGGCCCGGAACACCTCCAGGGAGGGGGCAGCCACAGCCTCCCTGGGTAACTTCTTCCAGTGTCTCCCCACCCTCACTGTGAAGATTTCTTCTTAATCTTCAGTCTCAATCTCTCCTTCTCAAGCTCCAATCCACTGCTCCTCATCCTGTCTCTCCCAGCCCTTGTCAAAAGTCCCTCTCCAGTTTTCTTGCAGCTCCCTTCAGGTCCTGGAATGACAAATCTCCTATCATAGAATCATTTTGGTTGGAAAACTCCAACCACTAGACCTGTGCCAGGATGAAGCAGTATGAATTTCCAAAGAGATGACTGTGCTGAAGCAGGCCAAGAAGCTCCCAAGCTGTGCTCTCAGCAGAGCCACCACAAACAGCTTCATTTGTTCATCAAACAGTGGCAAAGCCCCACGAGAACCCCCAACACAGTGTCAGGGCTGCAAGTGTTCAGAAGCTTCCCTAAAGCACCTGAGTGACACTTGTGTCTTTGTGGTTAACTTGGAAACTCCATGAGACTGCTGCTAGCTTCAGCCATGGGCTGCTGGGGGTCTGGCAGGCCTGGTACCAGCGGTGAAGGGGCACAGGAGGACTGCCAGGAGTGCACCAACGTTGGTCCCTGCAGCAGCAAGGGATGTGGCCAGAAGCAAGGCTGAGTAAGAGGAAACACCCTGGTGGAGATAAAGCCCCCTGTGGTCTCTGAGCCAGTGAGGTGCCCCTCAAAGGGAAGCAGAAGGTGAGTTGCTGTCTGTCTGCTTTCACATCCCCAGAGCTGTTCCCTCCGTGCCGCAGCAGCTGGGCTCAGTAAACCCACCTGAGTGGACATGGGCACATTCCCTATGGGATTTGAGGGATGCTCCACTCCAGTGCTCCCTGCCCCTTTCCAGGATGTGGGGGCACTGAGCCATCCTGAAATGTACCATCCCTTGCCATGTAGGAGATGTAGAGATGCTGCAAGGCAGAGCTGAGGGAGCCTGGGAGGCTGCCAAGGCACTTCTATGGTACTGGGCTAAAAAGCTCATCCAAAGACAGGCAGGAAGGGCACATTAAAGCACTGTGGGGAAGTGGAAACCTTCCCCAAGCCCTGCATTAACCTAGCAGAGCCAAGCTCTTGGCAGGAACTCCTGCAGCATTGGCAAGCACTGCTCCACCTGATTGAGATGCAGCAGGGGGCAGCTGGTCAGAGCTCGTGGGAGTCTGTGTCCTTCAAAGGCAGGAAGAAAGCCTCAAAACCCAAGCAAAGCCCCCAGACCCTGGCATCTGGTCTCTTCTGATTCCACATTTAGCATCTGGAACTGCCAGCAAGGAGCTTTAAGGAGTTTGCATTTTCACCACCTAATCACTAGCAGGACAGCAATGTCCTTGGTGCCAAGGGACAGGAGCAGAGGCAGTGGTTCCAAGCTGCAGCAGGGGAGGCTCAGGCTGGATCTCAGGGAGTAATTTCTACACTGGAAGGGTTCTCAGACATTGGAATGGTCTGCCCAGGGCAGTGCTGGAGTCCCCATCTCTGGGGGTGTTCCAGCAGCCTGTGGGCCTGGTGCTTAGGGACATGATTTAGTGGTGAGCCTGCAGTGCTGGGTGGAGGCTGGCACTGGGTGAGCTTGGGGGGGGGGGGGGGGTGTCTCTGCCAACCAAAGATATTCTGGGGTTCTGTGAACCTCTGCATGACAAACTGCCATGTCCAGGAGGGCATGGAAACCCAAACAGAGAACACAAAACATCTACACTAGCAGGATCAGGTCACCTTTGACAGCTCTTAGCCATCAGGAGGTGGTTGGCCAAAGGTGGGCACAAAGCTGTTGGCTTTTCTAGCATCCACTGCAGCAAGAGAAGGAACTGGGAAGCAGCAGGAGGCAGCTCTGCTGCCACATGCAGTATGGACACAGGATCATACAGCTGCTGGGGTTGGAAAAAGCCTCACAGATCACTGAACTGCTGAGCCAACACCACCATGGCCACTGTGGCCCAATGTGCCATGGCCACACATTTCTTGAGCACCTCCAAGGATGGGGACTCCACCACCTCCCTGGGCAGCCTATTCCAGTGCCTGACCATGCTTGCAGCACAGAAATTGTTCCTCACGGCCAACCCAAACCTTCCCTGGTGCAATTTCAGGCTGTTTCCTCTTGTTCTGTCACCTGAGAAGAAACCAAATCACCTAGAAGCAAACAAGCACTTGAGCAGTGCACTCCACTGGGAGAGGATGTGCAGGCAGAGCTGAATGCTCACTGAGTTCTACCATGCCCAGCCCCAGCCTTCTGCTTCAGTATAGCCCTAATTTGTTCATCAGTTTGCCCAGAGATGTGTGCCAGAGGCCAGCACTCTTAGCAGAACTTGGGGTGGGTGAGCACTGGATGGGAAAGAGGAAAGGACCATTTGGTCACCAGCCTGCTCCATGGCAGCTGAGCTCTGCCCTCTCAACTTGTGTCTCACAGAGAGGGCAGAGAGGACAAGATGCAGGTGGGAAATCACAACCACACTCAGCATTCCCTTGGCTGTGTGCTGGCAGTGGGCAGGGAGCTCAGCAGCACTGAGCCAACTCTCCTGCAGCCACCAAGAGCAGCAGCTGTGACATCTCTCCAGCTGGAGAGGGCAGATCTGTCCCAATCTGATGTTTTGCCTCTCTCTTTGCAGTCGAGGCCTGCTCTTGATCTCAGCTCTGATCTCACACCTCTGCAGACAACAGCAAGGCTACCACTGCTCTCCTGAGATATGGGTGAAGTACCTGACCAGGGCACACCTGTCATAGACAGATGCATGGAATGGGTTAGGCTGGAAGGGACCTTCAGGATCATGCAGTTCCAACCCCATGACAAGGGCTTGGACATCTCCCACCAGACCAGGATGCTGAAGGCCTCACCCAGCCTGGCCTTCAACACCTCCAGGCAGGGGGCAGCCACAGCCTCCCTGGGCAACCTGTGCCACCTGGGCCAGTGTCTTCCCACCCTCACTCTCAACAATTTCTTCCTTATCTCCACTCTCAGTCTCCCCTCTCCCAGCTCAGAGCCATTGTTCCTCATCCTGGCACTCCCAGCCCTTGTCCACAGTCCTCTGAGATCTCCCTGGAGCTTTCTCTTCTCCAGGCTGAACAGCCCCAACTCTCCCAGCCTAACCCCACAGGGGAGGTTCTGCAGCCCTCTGATCATCTTCATGGCCTCCTCTGGACCTGTTCCAGCAGCTCCATGTCTCTCTTGTGCTGGGGGCATCAGAACTGGATGCAGTGCTGAAGCTGGGGTCTCACTAGAGCAGAGTAGAAGGGCAGGATCCCCTTTCTCACCCTGCACACAGAGGAGCCCACAGTCTCTAACTACCCTCTCCAAGCAGGTTTGCATCCCTACAGTTCCCAGCTGTGCTCCATCCATCAGGTATTTTTGGGAAGATAAGGAAAACTCAGTCCTGACCACTGAGGGCTGAGGGATTTGCTTGGAACTGAATCTAATTTTTTTTTTCTTTGCTGTGCAGAATTTCCTCACTGCCTGTGCTCCAACCTCCCACTCCTGAAACTCAGAAGTCCCCTGGAGTAACTGAAGTGGTGGCCAGGTGAGCTGTCTCAGACAGCTCTCTGTGGCACAAACCCTGCCTGGGGCTGTGCTTCTGCTCATTGACTTCCTCATCTGATGCAGAGGGAAGCTGACAAGCAGCTGGATGCTTCTCCCTGAGTGAAAATAAGACATTTTTGCTGCTGCTGCTGCTCAAAGCCAGGTCCCTCAGTCTAACCAGGTCCCTCACCCTCCAGTGGGCTTTGTCTTGAGGTGAGCTTTAGTTCTGGTTGCCTTCTAAATAACATCTGACTTGCAGTCTGTGGACTGCTGATAGGCCACAAACTCCTTTGGGTCTAAAATAAGAGAATCATAGAATGGTAAGGTTGGAAGGGACCTCAAAGATCATCTAGCTCCAACCCTCTGCCATAGGCAGGGACACCTCCCACTAGCACAGGTCACTCAAGGCCTCATCCAACCTGGCCTTGAACACCTCCAGGGAGGTTGTGGAGCACAGAATCACCCAACGTGATCTTTGATCACGTTGGGTGATTCTGTGCTCCACAACCTCCCTGGGCAACCTGTGCCAGTGTCTCACCACCCTCACTGCAAACAACTTCCTCCTAACATCCACTTTCAATCTCCCCTCTGCCACTTCAAACCCACTGCCCCTTGTCCTGGCATTACAAGATCTTGTCAATAGTCCCTCACCAGCCTTCCTGTAGCCCCCTTCAGATCCTGGAAGGCTACTATAAAAAAGAAAACCTGTCACAGCTGGTTGAAAAGCAGTGTGGAGAGGTGTGAACATCACTGCAACAGATCACAGAACCATAAGGGAGTTTGGGTGGGAAAGGACATTTCAAGGTCATCAAGTCTAAGCTCCCAGCACTCAGCAGGGACATCTGCAACCAGAGCAGGTTGCTCAGAGCCACAACCTCACCTGGAATGCTTCCAGCCATGGGGCAGCTCCCACCTCTCTGGGCAACCTGGGCCAGGCTCTCACCACCCTCAGGGGCAAACATTTCTCCCTTCTCTCCACCTCCCTCTTTTAGTTCCAAACCATCACCCCTTGCCCTGTTACAACAGGCCCTGAGTAAAAGTCTGTCCCCAGCTTTCTGACTGTCCCCTTCAAACACTGCAAGGCCACCAGAAGGTCTCCCTGGAGCCTTCTCCTCTCCAGGCTCAACAATCCAAACTCTCTCAGCCTGGCCTCACAGCAGAGCCCTTCCAGCCCTGCCAGCACTGCTGTGGCCTACTCTGGCCCTGCTCCAACAGGTCCCTGTCTGTGCTGTGCTGAGGACTCCAGAGCTACCCCAGCACTGCAGGGTGTGTGGGGGGGTCTCAGCAGAACACAGCAGAGGGACATAATCCCCACCCTGCTCCTGCTGCCCACACTGTTGGGGATCAGCCCAGGACACACCTGGGGCTCACATCCAGCTCTTCATCCCCCACCCTCAAGCCCTTCTCATAAAGAACATCCAAACCCTCAAGCTTGTAACAGCACAAGTAAGGAGCAAGCAACCTACACAGCTGGGAGGGTTTTGAAGTCAGAGGTAAGATAAGTGGAAAACTCCTCCACACCCCATGACACAATCCCAGCAAGGAGGAGTCAGTCAAGCCAGAGCCTGAGATAGGGAGAGGAGAAGGAACAGGAGCAGGATTTCCCAGCACACAGCCAGGATATGGGAAGGCTGCACCTGCTCCCCTAACCTAGTACCTTACTCTTCCCACAACACAGGGAAAAAGAAGATCAGGGGCTTGAAGGCTGAAGTTAGAGGGAAGTGTGGGGGAAAATTATCTGAAGGGGAGTGATGTCCCTGAGGAAGGAGAACTGAATGCCAGGGGGGAAAAAGCAGGACTGTGCCAGAGCTGGGCTTTTGCCCTGTGGCTGAGTTTGGTTTCACTGGGCCAAGCCACCAGGCTGAAGCCTCACACAGGTTCCTACACCAAGGTGCACAAGAAAACAAACAGCACTGGAAAAAATCCCCAAATCCCTCTTCACTGGTGGACCAAGAAGGAGCTGGCAGAGACTAAGGCAGGGCAGGGCAGAGGTGTGCTGGCAGAGCCACAGGTCAGGAGTCCTGTCCAAGCACAATAACAAAATCACCACCACCAACGATTTCAGAGCATTTCCAACAGGGATCCTCCACGGATTTTCTGAATGCAAACCAATTACAGCCAACAAATCCCACATGGGAAGTCCTAGATCCTTATACTCATGAGGACACTGAGGCAGCAGTGTTGTAACAGAGCTTGGAGCAGGTGGAACCTCTACTGATTGCCAGGCAGATAAAGGATAATCCTTCATTTTCTCTCACAGACAGGTGGGAGAGCAGAGGACAGTCATCCGTGGAAGAGGAGGAGGCTTGCACATCCATCCCACATCCCAGAGGCATTGTCAGGCCATTGCTTCCTTAACAGTGCTGGAATTCACTTGTGATGGTCTTCATAAGCCAGGTTTCCATGGATGAATCTGTGTCAGGACACACTGCAGACCACAAGGAAACTCCTACTCGGTAAGGCAGCAGGACTCCAACTGGAGGAACATCAGCAGGTCCAGAAAGCCTCCATCTCCCCAAAACTTAGGATGGAAACTGTAACGAGACCCTCTTCACCTCCTCAGAGGAGCTTGTGTTTCTCCTCAAGCATGGCTGCAGCAGGACATGCAGTCCAACTTCCAGCACATCCTTAACAGCTCACTTCTGTAACCACCCCCACCAGACTCCAGCATCCTGGTGCCCTTCGTGCCAGCATGCAGATGCTCCCCACCAGAGAAACACCTCAGCAGCAGCTGAAGCTGAGGGGCAAGCAGAAGGAGGAGGTGAGAGATGTGGTGTGGAAGAAAACATGTGCAGAGCCCTCATTTTGAGGGCTCAGACCACGGCATGACCACTTTGCTTGCAGGGAGGACCTCTAGAAAGAGGCTTTCACACTGGACTCATCCAGATCCCCTCACAGTACAATCCTAGGAAAAAAGGACCCACCCCAGGACCTCCCCAGGCCTGACCACAGCAGACAGAAATCCTTTAAAAAGGAAGAACCTCAGGGGGAACCACGATCGGCCAGCAGAGATGGAGATCCTTGGGGGGGACCCTGGCAGCATCCCTTGGCATGGCAGGGCAGGGGGTGACCCCAGACGCTCCCAGGGGTGTCTCTGGGGTGGCCCGGAGCTGGGGTGGCTCACAGCACCGAGGATGTCCCCAAGAAACCAAAGAAAAACAATGCCCCCAGCCTCACATCCCCAGCACAGAGGGGGCCCAAAGGACATCCTCAAGCCCACAAAGAACGCCTTAAAGCTGTTCCTTGCCTCCGTCACACGGCTTGGCAGTGTCCTTGACCCCACACTTCGTGCCCAAAGACTCCCTCTGGGGTGTCCCAGCCCCCTGGATGCGTGTGGAGAGCTCCCTAGGGACTGCTCCCACCCTCGCACCTCTGCTGGTGCTGTGGCCGGGGGGGTCCTGGGGAGCCTTCCCCAGCCAAACACAGTCCCCTATGCCCACAGCCCCTGCAGAAGAGCTCCCCAGGGCCCTCCTAAGAGCTATCCCCAGCCCCACCACGGAGCCAGCCCACGACGCCGGTACTGGGGGCCCAGGGCTGCCCTAGAGCTATCCCCAGCCCCATAGCCCCTCCACGGAGGTCCCCGGGCCCACGACGCCGGTACTGGGGGCCCAGGGCTGCCGTAGAGCTGTGCCCAGCGCAGGGGCGGCCGCAGCCCCGCACCGCCGCTCTCGCCGCCCACCTTCTTGACAGAGAGGGAGATGTTCTCCAGGATGCGATCCTTCACCTCCGCCGGCTCCATGGCGCCGCTCGCCGCCGCCCGCCGCCTGGCCCGCCCGGCGCAGGCCGAGTGCCGTCCGGCCCGCCGGGCCCGCTC
>WBNM01014128.1:43823-91626 GCA_013399055.1 Ramphastos sulfuratus
CACAGGAGTCAAGAGGGAGATGCTGTTGGGCTCTGCAAGGGTATGTGAGGGGAGATGGCAGTGGGGACAGGGAGGGATAAGGGAGGGATGGCTGCATCGCATCCTGCAGGACTTGACTGAGAGATAATGTTGAGTACTTCACAGCCTTGAACTCTGCAGGGGCATGTGAAGGGAAGTAGCAGTGAGTCCCTCATGGACACACTGAGTGGGCATGAGGGGAGATGGCATTGGGGACAGTGAAGGGACATGAGGGAGGATGTGTGAGAGGAGATGGTGCTGGGTCTTCCACAGCCCTGGGCTCAGTGAGGGGATGTGGGGGGAAATGGAGCTGGAAGCAGTGAGGGGTTGGCATAGTGAGGGGAGGTGGCAGTGGCACANGTAGAGCTGTGCCCAGCGCAGGGGCGGCCGCAGCCCCGCACCGCCGCTCTCGCCGCCCACCTTCTTGACAGAGAGGGAGATGTTCTCCAGGATGCGATCCTTCACCTCCGCCGGCTCCATGGCGCCGCTCGCCGCCGCCCGCCGCCTGGCCCGCCCGGCGCAGGCCGAGTGCCGTCCGGCCCGCCGGGCCCGCTCNCTGGGCTCAGTGAGGGGATGTGGGGGGAAATGGAGCTGGAAGCAGTGAGGGGTTGGCATAGTGAGGGGAGGTGGCAGTGGCACGGTGAGGGGAGGTGGCAGTGGCATGGTGAAGGGAGGTGGCAGTGGCACAGCGAGGGGAGGTGGCATCGTGTCCCTCACAGCCCCAGGCTCACCAAAGGGATGTATGGGGAGATGGGAGTGGGATGAAGGGAGGTGGCATTAGGCCCATCGTGGCCCTGGCCTCAGTGGGTGGCATGAGAGGAGCTGACATCTGGGCCCCTCATGACTCAGTGAGGGCACATGGAGGGAGAATACATTGGG
The DNA here is from genome assembly GCA_013399055.1 of Ramphastos sulfuratus. NCBI lineage: Eukaryota > Metazoa > Chordata > Aves > Piciformes > Ramphastidae > Ramphastos > Ramphastos sulfuratus. The sequence continues at coordinate 44,721 of WBNM01014128.1, forward strand.
TAGAGGGAGAGGAGGGGAGATGGCACTGGGATGCAGTCTTGGTGCCCCACCGAGGAGAGCTGTGGTGGGACAAGGCCCAGGGTGTGGCTTTGCTGTGCTTTGGGGCGCAGGCAGGAGCCAGCCTCAAAGGCCACAGAAACACTCATCAATGGGGAGGAAAAATGAGGGGGGGGACACCTGGGACACACCCCCCAGGGCTTCAGCACCCCCTGAGGTGAGGCCATCCCCTCTGCTCAGTGGTGTGCCAACCTGGAGCCAAGAAACAGCATTGCTTAAGCCCAAAGCCAAAGGTGAGCCCCACTCGGAGCCACAGCAGAGCCGGGAGCAGGGTCAGAGGCCCAGCGGGAGGTGGGAACAAGAGGACACAGTCTCAAGCTGTGCCCGGGGAGGTTTAGGCTCGAGGTGAGGAGAAAGTTCTTCACTGAGAGGGTCATTCCCCACTGGAATGGGCTGCCCAGGGAGGTGGTGGAGTCACCGTCCCTGGAGGTGTTCAAGGCACGTTTGGACGTGGCACTTGGTGCCATGGTCTAGTCCTGAGGTCTGTGGTAGTGGGTTGGACTTGATGATCTTTGAGGTCTCTTCCAACCTTGTGATACTGTGATACTGTGATACTGTGAGTGGGAGAAATAAAAGCTACAAGGAGCAATAAATCCTCTCGCTGAGACTCGGGGGCAAGGCCTGGGGCTGGCCTCACCACTCCACCCTGAGAACTGAAAATGGAACCGAAAGTGAAAGCAATTAAAAAAGGAAAAGGCAGCAGCAGCCCTCAGAAGCGCGTTGTCTGCTCTTTCCCACCCCTCCAGAAACAGGCTGCTGGCAGGGGAGGGAAGAGCTGAGCAAACACACCGGGCCAAGCCTGCGTGGCAGGAACGGCACAGCCAGTTGAGCAGCTTTGGAAGCTATGGGAGAAGCTCCCAGGGAAGGGAACAGATCAGAGCTTGGGCAAAAATTGAGACAAATCCTAAAGCTCCTTTTTTGCTTCTCAGGTCCCCACCAGCAGCTGGAGAAGCAGAACTGCTGCACTGAGGGAGATGCCAACAAGGATTGGAAGCTGCCTCGGCACCCAGGCCTGAGCTGAGGGGGAAATGACCTCACTGCAGCACACAGACAACTACTGAGTGGTGTGCAACATGCAGCCCCCAGCCCCAACGAGCCACTGGAGAGAGACCAGCAAGCCAGAGCCAGCCCCTTTAAAGCAGCCCAGCAGCTCCAAGGCACTTTCCTCCCTCGCTGGTCAGTGTCAGGCTTTGCAGCACGCTCAAGGTGTAAAGCAAAGGAGCTGCACGGGTGGGCACATCTGCTTGCATCCTGCATTGCTCTGCAGGCACCAGGTGCAGCCTGGGCACCTGGAAAATCCCACAGTGCAGCAGACTGACAGGGCTCCTACAGCTTTCCTGGATGCTTTGAATCCCCCAAGCCTCTGTTTAACTCCCAGGTAAAACGAGTTGGTTGCAATCTCTTCAAGCACCCAGCAGGCAATTATGGATTTAGGTGGAGCAGGGGCTCCCAGCATTTAGCCAGCTCTCCTTCTCCCTGGACAAGCTCAGGAGGAACCATCCCACTCCCGACACATGATCGTCTGCTTCCATAGGAGCAGCTCTGCTCTGAGGACANTTTTAACTCCTTGTTCAGTGTTTACAGCATGAGGAGCCTTAGCCACAAAGAGAGGAGCTGTTGGGTGCTTGTGACTGATGGGAGGACAGAATGAGTGAGTCACTGAGGTGTGTCTGGTCTCCTGCAGCAAGTGTGCTTGCTGCAAGACACCTGATCACACAACCCAGCACTTCAGTGATCCAGAAGGAGATTCAAGAGACACAAAAAACATTTCAGGAGCTAGCAGGATAAATGTAGGCAGGAAAAAAAAATAGTATAAGGAAAATGTAATGAAATTCAACAAGGGCAAGTGTAGAGTCTTGCACCTGGGAAAGAACAGCCCCAGGGATCAGTATAGGTTGGGGACTGACCTGTTGGAAGGCAGTGAAGGGGAAAAGGATCTGGGGGTCCTAGTGGATGGGAGAGTGAGCATGAGCCAGCAATGTGCTCTGGTGGGCAGGAGGGGCAATGCCATTCTGGGGTGCATTAGCAGGGCTGTGGTTAGTAGGTCAAGAGAGGTTCTCCTGCCCCTCTACTCTGCCCTGGTGAGGCCACATCTGGAGAACTGTGTCCAGTTCTGGGCCCCCCCAGTTCCAGAGGGACATAGAACTGCTTGAGAGAGTCCAGCACAGAGCCACAAAGATAGCGAAGGGAATGGAACAGCTCTGTTATGAGGAGAGCCTGAGGGAGCTGGGGCTGGGAGCTTGGAGAGGAGACTGAGAGGTGACCTCAGCAATGGTTATAAAAATGTGCAGGGTGAGTGCCAGGAGGCTGGAGCCAGCTCTGCTGGGTGATGCCCAGTGACAGGCCAAGGGGCACTGGGTGGAAGCTGAGGCAGAGGAAGTTCCATATAAAGATGAGGATTTTTTTCCCTGTGAGGGTGACAGAACCCTGGAACAGGCTGCCCAGGGGGGTTGTGGAGTCTCCCTCTCTGAAGATACTCAAGATCTGCCTGGATGTGTTCCTGTGTGATCTGCTCTGGCAGGGGGGTTGGACTGGCTGAGCTTTGGAGGTCCCTTCCAGCCCCTGGGGATTCTATTCTATGATTCTATGAAACACCCTCAAAGAAAGCAGAGGTTTACTGGGGTCAGTAACGAGCAAGGCCTCATCTCCTGACCAGCACACAGCCCTGCCAGCACAGCTGCATGGCCACAACCAGGCACAAGGGGGTTGGGTTTTGGAACACTTCCCATTTGTGAGCAATGGGACTCTAAAGGAGTCACTCCTGAGGGATTCCAGCACCACTCACATCCTCCTCTGTGTGACTCAGTGTTTGTGCTGGCAGTCACCACAGCACCTTGCCATTAGCAAGGCAGGTCAGCAGAAACAATTATGTCAGAGGGGGGTGATTGTGCTTCCAAAGGGGTCCTTCACCCTTAAGGGGAGGTTGAGCAGAGAACTGGTGTCAGGCCAGGCTGGCCAGCTGGATTCCCCAAGGCCCATTCCAGTGACAGACCTGCCCCAAAAGCAGTTCCTTTGGCAAAGGGACCCCAGAATTGTGCTGAAACCATGAGACCGCAGAGAGCCAAGGATCAAAGCCAGTGGCCCTGTGCATGAGTGATGGCTCAGTCACCTTTCTCCTGCTCACCACCCTCTGAACTGCTGCTGCAGGAAGCTGTATGATGCAATGCTCACCTCTGCATCCAGCTCCTGCTCGCCCTGCAGCTGCTGCACCCAGCATGACAGGAGGCTTGAGGTGCACCTCATATGCTGTGCTTTGTGTTGTGCTCTGCTGTTCTGAGTCTTGCCTGAAGAATTCAGCAGCTCCACAGAAGGTCTCTTCTCATGGACTTCTCAGGGTTGTCCTCAGGCCTTGGCAACTGGGATCCATAGATTCACAGAATGGTTTGGGTTGGAACTGACCTCAAAGCTCATCCAGTCCAACCCCCCTGCCAGAGCAGGATCACCTGGACCAGATCACACAGGAACACATCCAGGCAGGTCTTGAATCTCTCCAGAGAAGGAGACTCCACAACCCCCCTGGGCAGCCTNCAGGTACTGGAAAACTGCTCAAAGGTCTCCCTGGAGCCTTCTTCTTTACTTGTTGTGTTAAAAATGGAAACATTTAGGTTCAGGAAACTCAAACTGTCTTCAGGGACAAAAAGGGAAAGCTTTGAGTGCAGAGGTGGTGACCTCAGAAATACAGACAGACCAACCAAGCAGCATTATCATAAAGTGTTTATTCATTTTTTTTCTGTTATTTTTTTTAAATATCAAATTTTTTTTTTTACACATCAATTTTATTGATAAACAGTCCCCCAATATTAAAAAAAAAAAAAAAGAAAAATAAATTGAAAATAAAGAATTAAAATGAAGAAAAGAATCAAGTGTGTATCACTTCGGGCAGAACCTCATTCCATTCTCTGCTGACACAACCACTCCTCCCTTCAGCCACCTGCACGTTCAGCCCAGGAGAGGAAATGACACAAATGCAACCAGCTTGAGGATTCCTGAGTATTGATTCCCTCAAGGTTCCTTACACAAGTCTGTAAAACTCTTCTAAGCTGAAAAGCATCAGTCAAGGAGTGACCCAAAGCACGGCGCAGTTGGGTCACTAAGCCTCTACGCAGCACAGGAAGAAATCTCTTGACTGCTGCAGCCACTTCCCAGGCTGACTTCTGGGAGAGGCAGGCAAAAAAAATAAACAAACCAAACCAAAAACAACAACCTTGATTTCTCCTCTCTGAATTCACCTTAGAATTCTGGGGAGCTGTTTGGCAAGAAGTCCAAGTCTGGTGAAGAAACCTCTGGGATCTGTTGTAAATGGCAGAGTGTTTTAAAGAGACCTTACCTGCAAGTGAAGCGTTCAGCAAAGCCCACTTCAGTATTGCTGCTTTAGAGGAGACAGCAAGGGGGAGAGGCAGAGAGAGAAGGGAAGGGATCTAGGAGGGCCATGGTTAACAGTCCTGGAGGCCAAAGGTCTCCACAGAAAGCTGAACACAGGTAGTAGCAACAAGGCAGAGGCTGCCACAGTAACACATTGTAGCTCAGTTCTGTCACAGGTGAAGGTGGCAGGGATAGTCACCAGGACACACTTCCCCCTCCTGTCAGAACTATCTGCACCCAGAACCTTTCAGATGTTGGTATTGCACTGCACTAAATAAACTCCCTTAGAGCCTCCTGAACAGAAGCAGCCAGAGTCCAAGTGAATCCCTTCAGTATCAGAACCAACAGCCAGGTAACACCACCATGGTGGCTGCAGGGAACACCCAGGAACGAGTTCTGCAGACCACCAGGGTGCCCTTGGGCACTGGCACCTTTATGAAGCACCTTCCCAGAGCTGCTTCATTCTCTCTAGAAGGACTTTTTTGCACAGAAGTAATTTTGCTAAGCTGATGTGACAATGGTACCTTGAAGCAGTGATGAATGAGAAGGGGGAAGAGAGTGAGGAGCCTTGGTTTAGAGCAGGGCACACAGCTCCTTGAGAACCTCAACAACTTTTGGTGTTGCCTGCAGCCCCTGCTGTAGGCCAGGAGCTGGCACAGCTGCCATCCCTGCTTTGATAGAGCTATTTGTGTGCCAGCCAAGTGCAGAGACCACGAAGGCATCACTAAAGGCTGAGTGAGGGATGTGTGCAGACCGCAGAGGACACATGGACAGCTCACAACAGAAGACAACATTGAGACAAGGGTCACTAAATGCATGTTCTACCACATTTTATTTTAACCTTGGATACTCACCACTGCCCCCACTTCCTCCAACAAAAGTCTTGCTCCTAAAGTAAAAAGCTCCTTCTCTAATTTAGCAGCGCAAAGCAAGGCTCTGAAATGAAGAGGCTCACATCACCAGGCTTGGACTACTGATATAAAATCCAAGTGTTTTTCAGCTGGGGTGTCAGGGGGAGGTCAGGCTTGGTTTGTAGTGGTACAGAGGTACCCAGCAGGATCTAGCACTATTGATAAATGCTTCAGTACAGCTTTGGCAGAAGGGTAGGGTCCCAAACTTGCATTTGACAAGGAATAAATCCAAGCACCGAAGCAAACTGGCTGATGCTCTAAAGCTTCTCTGGCCTAAGTTCTGTATCTGCAGGCTAAGTAGATGTGGCCAAAGCAGAGCCTTTAGCAGCTGGTGCAAAGCAGCAGAGCTTGGTCTAGTTCCAAGCAACCACCCCTAGGAACAGAAAGTCTGCGCGGGAGAAGGGGACGGCAGCAGGTGGCTGGCACCAGATGCTTCAACAAGCTGGCAGCAGAGCAACCACAGGCTGAGGGGACAGGGTCAGCTCCTGTGCATCCCCTGCAGCTGCTACCTACACCCTTGGGGGGGGGTCTGCTCCCAGGACCACCTCACGGAGACCTGTGCTGTGAATCCAGAGCAGATTCACCTGTTTAGACTGAAGATGCTCTGGATCCAAGAGCTGGGAGCCTTCTTGGTTTTGCTTCTAACAGTGAGCCAGACCCAGAGGGGCATGGGTCTGAACCAGACCTGGATGGGCATGGGTCTGAACCAGACCTGGATGGGCACGGGTCTGAACCCAGACATGGATGGGCATGGGTCTGAACCAGACATGGATGGGCATGGGTCTGAACCCAGACATGGATGGGCATGGGTCTGAACCAGACATGGATGGGCATGGGTCTGAACCAGACACGGATGGGCATGGGTCTGAACCAGACCTGGATGGGCATGGGTCTGAACCAGACACGGATGGGCATGGGTCTGAACCAGACACGGATGGGCATGGGTCTGAACTCAGACCTGGATGGGCATGGGTCTGAACCAGACACGGATGGGCACGGGGCTGAACCAGACACGGATGGGCATGGGTCTGAACCCAGACAGGGACTGAAAGGGGTCTGGTATCTCCTATTTCCTAAGGCTTCCAGAGATCTGAGGCCTCCAGTACCAGCACAAGCACTACCCTTTAGAGAGGAGGCTTCTCCTGATTTGAGTTGCTCACTGCAGGGATGTTAAAGCCACCTTCAGCAGGGGCAGCTCTGAGCACCTGCCCAGTAAGGATCATAAAGCTGTAGTCTTGCCTCAGTAGCTCATTGTGAGCAGAGCCTCAAGTCTCAATGCTGCTCTAACAAGGCCTTCCCAAACTGCTTCCCACACAGGCATGGAGCAATGCCTCACAATGTCAACACCACAGAAGAGTGAGATATGACCCTGCCCATGGCAGGGACATTGGTACTTGAAGATCTTTAAGGTCCTTTCAGCCCAAACTGGTCTATGATTCTACGAGCTCAGTGTGTCTGGGAGCCCCAGGCCTAGCTGGTACAAAAAGCTGTTTGACAGACAGAAGGAAGCCCTGAAGCTCCATTATTCTAAAGGGCCTTCTGGCTACCCAAGGAAATCTGACAACCTCTGCTCACTGGCATCAGAAACTCCTTGCAAGCTCACAGATGAAACCACATTTGTGCTGGATTTGCCCACTCCACACACAGGCAAATCTGCTACACAACAGGGAAAACACCAGGAACACAGCCCTGAGACAATGACAACAATCAATGAAAGCCACAAACAAAAACAGGTTTCCAGCTGCTGCTGGCCCAGCACTTTGGGTTTAGCTCAGAGCCAAAGCTGAACCTCTGACACCAAACCACTTCTGAGATTTGCAGCTGGCACTAACTGCAAGTTCCTACTTAAAACTTGTAGCATTTCAGCCACACTTTTCCTTTCCCAGCCCCAACAGTGTTTTGGGGCTCTACAGAGCATTACAAAGTAGTTCACCCCTCTATAAAAGCACCTGGAAAAGGCTTCCCTACAGCATGGGCTCCTCAGCAGGGAGATCTGGAAGGCCACGATGGTTACAATGCAGAAGCCACATCAGTGCATTTGTTTGCTGAACCCTACTGGGCAGCCCTCTCAGAGCTATTCCATCAGCACCCCAGCAGCCAGCAGAGGCTGGCAGCACTCTGCTTTTCCCCTGCTGAGGGGCTGATCCTCCCCAGACACAGCAGATTTCACTCTTCTGGTCACCCCCTCCCTGGCAGAGAGTGCATCCAGTGGAACAGTTTCATCTTCCACGGGCAGAGTGGGGGTTAAGAGCAGTAACAAGAGATGGAGTTTGTTAAACAATTCTCTCGTTAGGGGTTTGCCTTCAAGTGGTTGAGTTTGTTCTTTGTAATGGGGGAGACTGATGTGGGCAAGACTAGAAAACAAAAAGTAGAATGCTCCTTCCCCACCCCCTCCCACCCCACCCCCAATTAACACCAGCACAGCTTCAAATAAGTTAAAACGGTTCTGAAGTTTTGGTAGCACCAAATTCTATCCCTTCCCTTCTCCTATCCCCATGTTGTAAACTTGAACACACTGGCCCAAGAGCATGAAAGGGTTTGGCAGAAAGAGGAAGCCTTCCCTGTGCACACACCAACCTCACACCTTCCCAACCCCCCCCCCCGTACCCCTGGCGAAGCATCACACAGCTGTGGGCATCTCCACACCTTCAGAAGCTGTCCTGAGAGTCTCATCAGCAACCCAGCTGGACATTGGGCAACAGGAGAAGCTAAAACAAATCCACAAAGTCCTTTTGGATGAGCAAACCTGGCCTGCACCTCCTGTCCCTCACACATGCTCAATTCACAACCTGCTTCAGGCCGGGCAGGGTGGTGACCTGAAATGGATTTTGATTTGGTTCTTTATCCATAACATTGGAGCTCACTCTAAAATGTACAGCTGGACAGGAGCAGGACTCTGAATCCAGAATGCACAATGACATCTATCCTGTCCACACAATGCTAGGACCTTTTCCTTTCTTTCCAAAAGCCAAATCTAACGAGTGAAACAGAAGAGACAAAGTTACTTTGGCTGCAAACAACGGGAAAATAAAAATAATCTGTCTTGACATTCTGCTTGGTGTAGAATTGAGACAGGTCCTTTAAAAGACACCCCAGCCAGCTACCTCCTCCCCAGATCCGTAGGAACAACGATACCCTTGGCCAGCAAGATGAGAAGAGCCAGGTCTGCGTTGCCATCCACTCGCTCCAGAGCCTCCAGGGCTTCCCGCCTGGTGAAACCGGCACCGAGGAGCCGACCCACAGCGGCCGCAGGGAAAGCAGGAGGTGGGGGAGCAGCTGAGCCAAGTCCAGCAGAGCTACCCACCGGGCTCAGCAGTGGCTCCTCACACCCTCCCGACGGCTGTGGGTCTCCAGAGGCAGGGCTGCTGCTTCTCCCGGGTGCTCCTGTGGAGGGGCTCTGAGTACCTGGAGCTGCAGCTTCACTCAGAGCAGGTGCAGAGGAGACAGAGGTGTTCCGCTGGCAGGTTGGATTAGTTGGGCTCTGAGAGCCTTCTGCCAAAGCCTCTGACTGCTCAGAGCTCTGCTGCTGGTCAGGTGTTGCTGCAGAATTCACCAGGACCAAAGCACTCTCAGCTGAACACCTCAGAACCTCTGAAGCAGCTCCTCCAGGAGCAGACTGCACGTGACCGACAGACCCACTGCTGACGTTCTCTGTGCCAGCCTCACAAAGCTGCTTCCCCTCTGCTCTTCCACCTTCAGGCCTCACCTCACAGAAGGAACAACTCTGTTCCTGGATGGCTGGAGCTGAGTCTTTCTGCTCACCCTCAGAAAGTCCCTCCTGCTGGGCTGCTGGCTCTCTGTGAACCACTTCCAGCTGAGAGACTTCCTCAGAGGCAAGGATTTTGCATTCTGCTTTCCGACTGATGACCAAGAGTTTGTGAAGCTCCTTCAAGGCTGATGCTAGGGAGGAACAGGGCTCCTCTGCAGGCCTGCCTGGGTCTGTGTCCAGCTGACAGATGCTGGAGGGGCAGGAGCTGTCCTCAGCTGCCAAAGCAGGCAACTCATTGCACTTTGCAGGAGTTCCACTCGAGGAGGACACAGACTTCAGCAATTCCACCTCCATGGAAAAGGGGTCCAAGCCCAGCACAGCTGCACTCCTGTTCTCAGCCTGCTGCCTCTGCTCGCTGGCTGAGAGGTGCTCTTCAGCCACAGGCTGCTCAACCACATCTACTTCCATGAAGGCTTCTGTCTGCAAACAGCTACAGGAGGCTGACACCTGGATGCTCCCTTTTGCAGGAGACAGACCTGCTTCCTCCTGCCCATCTCCTCTCCCTTCCATAGGAGGATTTTCTGGCTGACTGCCTTCTCCCACACCAGATTTCTCAACGTGGCAAGGAGCTTCTGGATGCGTTGTCTCAGTTTGCTCCTCCAGATGTTCCTCCTCTGGATCTTTGCACACCTGATGGGCTATGGGAAGCTCATCCTTTTGCTTCAAAGACAGACATCCATCTGTCTTTTGCTCGTGCTTTGCAGCAGCAGCAGCCAAACTACTTTCTTCTGCCACTTCCAAAGGATGTTCCTGGCCAGGGCCTTGTTCTTCAGCGTCACATTCCCTTTGGCTGCCAGCAATACCTGCTTCTCTGAGTGTCTTCTGTGAAAGGCAAGCTGGACTGCCACAGGTCAGCTCCCCTGGCTGGGGAGGAGGGTTGTTATCTGCCAAGGAAGCACTGGTGGAAAGATGCTGATGTTGTTCTCCTGGGGTTGTCTGGCATGGAGGTGCAGAGGCAGCAGGCTCGCTGGCTCCAGCACCAATGGGCTCTGGGAGGCTAGGTCCGGGTGAGCAAATTGAAGCAGGAGCAGAGGCAGAACGATCAAGTAATTGATTGGTGGGATTACAGATCTTGGGATTTAATCCTGGAGACTGGACTGGATTTTGAAACCCATCAGAAGCTGGCAATGAGGGCAGTTCCAGTGAGGTAGTTTCTTTGTCACTATTCTCTAACGGAAAACAGAAAGCGAGCAGCAGTTAGGACACAAACTGCTGGCCCCAGGGTAGTGGCGAGAACTGATAAAGCAGTGGTGATAAATACCTGGTCTGTGGCCCACTCCAGCTGCAGTAAACACACACTACATGCATCAAGGCTTCTGACGTTCTGTTTGGATTAGGAAACAAACACAGCAAACTGGTGTTAGCACTCAGAGCAGGCTGCATGCATGGCTGCACTCCTGCCACCTCGCAGCTCCCCTCCCGACTGGCAGCACCTTGCCTTTGCTGCCTTCCAGGAGTCCTGCCTGGGAAAGTGGTTAGCTCCTGTCAAAAATAACCCTGCTGGAGAACAATGTGGAGGTTGTTCTGTGCTGTCTAGGCTGCAGTGGTCAGTGGGTGACAGATATTGCATGGCTGATAAAATACACTCGGCCCAGGCACGTGGCTGGCACCGCACCGGTGTGTGCTGGGCATGGCTGCAGATAGCCAGGAGCCACCATTCAGGGGAACCAGAACTGAGGTGACAGCACCATTCCTGGACTGTGCTCCCAGCAGTGCCCCTGCAGGCAAGAGAAGGCAAGCAAACAGCAGCCTGCTGCAAAAAGGAAATGTGAAGATCTCAGGGTGAAAGGCAGAAGTCCTCAAAAGCAGAGGATGCTGGAGGCTGGGGAGGGCAAAGCAAAGCAGAGGCAGAGGTGAAACCCAGCTCCCTGCTGCCTTGTCCACACAGAGGAACTGCAGATCTCTATCAGGAGCACCAAACACTGGCTCCAGTTATCAGGAGAGATTCAATAAGTGAACTTATCTTGCTAATAGGCTAATCTCACTGATGGATCAGCTCCCAGGCTCTTGTTCGGTCACTAACAGGAGCTTTGCTGTGCTCCTCCACAAAGCCCTGCCCTGCCTGCTGGCAGACAGCCACACCTGCTGCTGTCTCAGCTCCCTGCCCCTTCCCACTCCAAACTCAGTGCTCCTAAGGCTTTACCTTCAGCCTTCCTCCTTCTACAGCTGCCCAGGTGTGTTGGGGGACACCAGCCATGTGTAGATAGGGGTTGAAAGGGACCTCTGGAGACACTTGAGTCCAACCCCCCCTGCCAAGGCAGAGTCACCTAGAGAAGGTCACTCAGGAACACGTCCAGGTGGGGTTTGAATGTCTTCAGAGATGGACTCTCCACAACCTCTCTGGGCAGCCTGCTCCAGTGTTCTGGCACCTTTAAATTAACTAAGTTCCTCCTCATGTTTAGGTGGAACAACTTCTGTTCAAGTTTGTGTCTGGGTTGGAAGGGACCCTCAAAGGTCATCTTGGCCACTCCCCCTGCAGTCATGAGGGACACCACCAACTAGAGCTGGGTGCACAGGGACACAGCAAAGCTGACCTTGAATGTCTCTAGAGACAGGACCTCAATCACCTCCCTGGGCAAGCTGTTCCAGTGTCTCACCACCCTCACTGTGCACAACTTCCTCCTGATGTCCAACCTCACTCTGCCCTGCTCCAGTTTCAAACCATTGCTCTCTGTGCTATCCCCACAGGCCCTCCCCAGCCTGCCTGTGGGAATTTGCTCACAGTATGAATCCATTCTTGTTTTGAGGGGTTTTGGTAATTTTGTGACAAGTAATCATGGAAATCATTTCAGCTCTAAGGTCTCCCTGGAGCCTTCTGCTCTCCAGGCTGAACAGCCACCAATGGTGGTGGGAAACTGCACAAGGGCAGAGAAGGGAAAGCTCTTGGACATAACAGAAGCAGCTGTGAAGGATCTAGAGTACAGTAAAGCACACCAGGACTGTGCTGCCACCTCAGCTTGCCTTGGGTGTGGAGCCACCAGCAAGTCAGCTGACAGAACTCATGAGGCTTGCTGCAGTAGCCTTCAAGGGGATTAAAACCAGCTCTGAACTATCCAGGGGCATTCAAAATGAGAACTTTAATAGTCTACAGATCTCCACAGAGATTTCTGTCCTACCATCTACCAGCAGGCAGCAAAAATTCCAGCTGATAGGAAAGAACACAGGCCTTGGGGGGAGCTGAGCTTCCTTGGTCCTGCACTGTGTTCCCTGCCTCTCCATCTTCCTGTTCTTTCACTTCATCTCCCTGCTACCATCTGGTAACATCAAATCATTTGGGGAGAAAGCAAAAGGTGCAAAAATTGCACCTAAAATCCTGGGCTCAGCTTGGGGCCACTCACTCCAAGAAGGGCATTGAGGGGCTGGAGCAGGTTCAGAGAAGGGCAACAAAGCTGGGGAAGGGTCTGGAGGACGGGGCTGGGAAGAAGCTGAGGGAGCTGGGGGTGTGCAGCCTGGAGAACAGGAGGCTGAGGGGAGACCTCATTGCTCTCTACAGCTCTCTGAAACCAAGTTGGAGCCAGGTGGGGGTTGGTCTCTTCTCCCAAGGAAGACATAGGACAAGAGGAATCAGCCTCCAATTGCCCCAGGGGAGGTTTAGGTTGGACATGAGGAACAATTTTTTTCTCTTGAGGGTTGTCAAGGCCTGGCCCAGGCTGCCCAGTAGTGGAATTCCCATCCCTGGAAGGGTGTCAAAGCCATGGAGATGTGGTGCTGAGGGCCATGGTTCAGTGGTGCCCTGGCAGTGCTGGGTTCAGAGTTGGACTCAGTGATCTTAAAAGGTCTGTTCCAGCCCCAACAATTCTGTGATTCTCATATTCTGACCCCTTAGGCTACAGGCTGTGAGCCAGAGGCTTGCAGTAAGCCCCAGACTTACACACAGCCCATCTGAACTAGGGCTCTGTGCACAGCTGCTCTACAGGGGTGAAGTGAAAGCACCAAATGGACTTCCCAGGCTCAGGAATCTTCCACATTCCTCCAGGGCTCAGTATCAATGGAGAGCAGGAGCCTGCTGATCAGCCTCAAGTGAGCCACATGGTCTTTTCAGCTCTCTCAGTACATAAGCAGCTTTGATTTCAGTCATTTTAGGCTCTTTGCATTTTAAAGCACTCAACTAAATGCCTTTATTTTAAAGATTCAGATGGTCTGGGCTGAAGTTTGCTTTTAATTTGATCCTTTCAGCACAGAACTAAGTCAAATCAACTCATCTGAAATGGAGAGAGATTGAGGTACCCTCAGTAAGTCTGCAGATGGCACCAAGCTGGGTGGCTGTGCCCATCTGCTAGAGGGTAGGGAAGCTTTACAGTGGGGTCTGGAGAGGTTAGAGCCATGGGCCAAGGCTCATGGGGGGAGGTGCAACAAGGCCAAGGGCCAGGTCCTGCTCTTGCGTCATGACAACCCTATGAGGAGCTCCAGACCTGGGCATGTGTGGTTGGAAAGCTGCAGCTGGGAGAGGGACCTGGGGCTGTTGGTTGGCACCCACTGGACATGAGCCAGCAGTGCCCAGCTGGGCAAGCAGGCCAGTGGCATCCTGGCTTGGGTCAGAAGCAGGGTGGGCAGCAGGCACAGGAGGTGCCCATCCCCCTGTGCTCAGCACTGGGCAGGCCACAGCTGTGCTCAGCTCTGGGCCCTGACTGCAGGAAGGACACTGAGGGGCTGCAGCCTGTGCAGAGCAGGGCAGGGAGGCTGCAGAAGGGCCTGGAGCAGCTGGGGGTGAGGAGGGGCTGAGGGAGCTGGGGGGGGTGCAGGTGGAGCAGAGGAGGCTGAGGGGAGACCTCCTTGCTCTCTGCAGCTGCCTGCAGGGAGGTTGGGGTGAGGAGGGGGCAGCCTCTGCTGCTTGGTGCCAAGGGACAGCAGCAGAGGCAGTGGTTCCAAGCTGCCCCAGGGCAGGCTCAGGCTGGATCCCAGGAAATATTTCTGCCCTGGAAGGGTTCTCAGCCATTGGAATGGTCTGCCCAGGGCAGTGCTGGAGTCCTCATCCCTGGGGGTGTTCCAGCATTGTGTGGGGCTGGTGCTTAGGGCCATGGTTTAGTGGTGACCCTGCAGTGCTGGGTGGAGGCTGGCACTGAGTGAGCTTGGAGCTCTCTGCCAGCCAGAGCTGTTCTGTGGTTCTTGGATATTGCACAAACCAACCCAGGCTTCACCAGGCTCCCAATTTTAACCAATGCTGACATCTGCATATTTTCTCTGCCACCTTCTGTGAAGAGCCACAAGCCCAAACTACTGAGTCTGACCTCTAACAATGCCCAGGCCTGAGAGGGGCAAGGTCAAAGCTGTGTTTGTGTTTCTCCTAACTTGCTGCAGTTTCAGTTAATAAGCATTCAAATTTGGCCTTAAAAGTCAGCCATGGAAACCACTTCTTGGTGACTCATTCAAGCCAGCCCTTCCTCTCCAGGGTTTGACATCACTGGAAAACTTGAATGGAAGAAAATTGGGCAAAGGGACCAATCAGTGCAGCTGTGTACTCTCCTTAAACAACTCTGCAAGGAAGTCACTGCTCACCCTGCAGACTCTCAAACAGCAACAGGGGAGTGGCGAAGAAAAAAATCATTGCATTGCAAGTGGTTATTTTTTACCAGTATATAGAACTCTGTCTCTCTCACTTCAGTTTTACACATGAGCATATAGAGATGACACTCAGCTGGGTGAGATATGTTCATCTGCTGGAGGGTAGGAAGGCTCTGCAAAGAGGCTTAGGCAAGGCTGGCTGGGCTGAGGTCAATTGTGTGAGGTTTAACAAAACCATAGGCTGGGTCCTGCTCCTGGGTCACAACCACCCTGTGAAGGCTTCAGGCAGAGTGGCTGGAAACTGCCCAGCAGAGAAAGACCTTTGCAGCAGCTGAAGGTGAGCCAGAGTGTGCCCAGGTGGACAAGAAGGGCACCAGCAGCCTGGCTTGGATCAGCAAGAGTGTGGCCAGCAGGAGCAGGGCAGGGATTGTCCCCCTGGACTGGGCACTGGTGAGCCCACACCTTGAGACCCAGGTTCAGTTTTGAGGCCCTCACTCCTAGAAGGACATTGAGGAGCTGGAGCAGGTCCAGAGAAGGACAACAAAGCTGGTGAGGGGTCTGGAGAACAGGGCTGGGGAGGAGTAGCTGAGGGAGCTGGGGGTATTGAGCCTGGAGAAAAGGAGGCTGAGGGCAGAGCTCATTGCTCTCTGCAGCTCCCTGAAAGAAGGTTGGAGCCAGGTGGGGTTGGGCTCTTCTGCCAAGAAACAAGTGATAGGACAAGAGAAAATGACCTGAAATTGTGCCAGGACAGGTTTAGGTTGGACATGAGGAACTATTTCTTTGCTGCCAGAGTGGTCAGGCACTGGCACAGGCTGCCCAGGGAGGTGGTGGAGTCCCCTCCCCTGGAGGTGTTCCAGAAACCTGTGGCTGTGGCTCTTGGGGACATGGCTGAATGGCCATGGTGGTGCTAGGTTATTGGTTGAACTTAGAGGGGTTTCCCAAGCCAAACAATTCTCTAGTTCTATGTTAGAGTCTTAAAACAAATCAGCAATAGAAGATGTTGAAGGAGGAAACTTTATCAGCTTAGACATGACCCAGCAAAGAGCCCTGCATGTGTGTGGGAAGCAGAATCTTACTGGGTGCTTTCAGAGTAAAAAGCAGCAGCAAACCTTCCAAAGCCTCTATAAAACACAACAACAGAGCTCTACAGACATCAGGACATGAATCCAGCTGCTTGGCATTTGGAGCAGCAGTGACCTTCAGGACAAGAAGCAATTCCCCATCTGAGGGCACAAGCAGCACTCAAGAGAGAAAAATGCTGAAGCAGTACAGTTTCTAAAAACTGTCCTGGGCTTTTGTCCACAGCTTTGGAGCTGCTGCCACAGCTCCTCTGTTTTCTGCATGCTGCAGCTAATCCTGTGGCCACCATGGATTTACAGAAGCCTCCTGGCTTGAGGCTGCTGAAACATCACACAACAGAGCCATGGCCCTGACCAGGCACCATGACCTGACCTGGGTGATGGGGAGCCAGAGAGAGCCAATTGTCTCCACCCCCTCAACAGGCAGGAAACCAGATGGATAGACTCATGGAATGGGGTGGAAGGCACCTTAAAGGCCATCCAGTTCCAACCCCCTGCCTTGGGCCCCTCCCACCAGCTCAGCTTGCTCAAGGCTTCATCCAACCTGGCCTTGAGCACCTCCAGGCAGGGGGTAGCCACAACCTCCTCGGGAAACCTGTTCCAGTGTCTCTCCACCCTCACTCTCAAGAATTTCTTCCTCATCTCCACTCTCAATCTCCTCTCTTCCAGATCAAAGCCATTGTCCCTCATCCTGTTGCTCCCAGCCCTTGTATGAATCTCCTACCCAGCTCTCTTGGAGCCCCCTCTAGGACCTGCTTGAAGGTCTCCCTGGAACCTTCTCTTTTCCAGAGCATGTAGGAAGCTGGAAGGAGAGCACAAAGCGAGCAGCAAGCAGCCTGGGTGGTTTCATGCAGACAGCTTTTGCTGCACAGGAGAGAGGAGTGCAGTTAGAGGCCAGGAGCAAGAACAAAGCCCCTTTCTTTGCACTGCTTCCTCGCTGGGGCTGCATCACTCCATCTCCTCAGGGCTGAGACGAGGGACTGCCAACAGGCATCCTGATAGAAAACTACACAAATTAACATTCCAAGAGGGCTCCTCCTGGTACCTGCTTCCTCTACAGACTTCTGTATTGCTTCTGCTAGCTCCTGGTCTGCAATCTCCTCTGGCCGCACATCTTCCCGCCCGGCCCCGTAAGCCAGCCGGGCACACTCTGGGAGCTCGCCCTCAGGGAGGAAGGTGGTCTGGGAGCCAGTCGTGCCAATCACTAGAACATTCTTCTTGAGATCAATTGAACACTGTGAAAGAACAATGAGACATCAGGGCCCTGCTAAGAGGCAGGCAATTTCCAGAGGAGAAAGGATAAGCAAGGTGAAACGATCCATACCCCATGGGAACAGTGCACGGCACCTACGCGTGGGCCAGGAGCAGCAGCACATGGCTTGATTTGTGTTAAAGCATTCAGCTGGAAGGCTCTGAGCAGAGCCAGACACCCTACAGCTGCCCCTGACAGTGCCGTGCACGTTCTCTCCCAACTGGCTGGGAGCTAAATCCACCACCAGCCCTCCCCAGAATGTCCCAACAGATCCACAGGCAAGGTCCCCACGGCGCACTTGGCACTTAACCAGGAGAAGTGCCCAGCTCTTGGCAGAGTCAGCAGCCCTGCAAGATACCTGATGCCTCTTCAGCATATCCAGTCCTAGAAGCATGTCCATGGGCTGCTCTTCAAGGATTGAGAAGGAACATGCCAGGAAATCTCCTTCAATCTGGACCTGAGCTGCAACCCAAGGGAGAGAAGTCACCACCCTGCAACGCATCTACTTGCTGTGCTTCTATCTCCTGGGAGAGGTCTGAACACAAACCTGCTGGGCAGATCTGATGCCAGTGTTTTGGTCACACAAAGTGCAGCCCTGTGCGAGCCCCAGGGACCACCAGGCCTGCATTGATCTCTTTATCTTCAAAGCTGACCTGCTCTGGAGTCTCAAGTTCTGCTTATTATCGTCAAAGCTGACCTGCTCTGGAGCCTCAAGTCCTGCTTATCTAACCCTCCAAGCTTGAGGAGCTGTGAGCAGCTCATTAGGGCAAAAGCAATAGCAGTATAGAGAATTGATTTTCCAGGCTGTAATGTCCTCTCAGCCAGAAAGCCTGCCCTAAAGTGGAGGCAGCTTTCTCTTCCCTAAGGAGCAGGGAACATTCCCCTGTTCTGGAAGCCTTCCTGAGCACTGCCCAGCAGCCCCACCCCAAGCAGGATGGATCTTGTTGTTTCACATCAGCCTCTCTGCAGGCAGAGTGAAGGTGTCCTCTACACCTACAGGAGCTGAGGATTCAGGTAAGGGCATTTAAAAAGCATGAAATGAGTCAGAAGGCAGCATCCTGTGCCCACCACAGACAGGCACATAGCAGAAGCACTTTCCTTGGACTCCACAAGAGTTTCTAACAACTCCAGCTTTGTACCACACACCTCCCAGTGCCAAGACTGCAGGAAATGCAGTCAGACTGCTGCCAAAGCCCCCCCCAGAAGAATGCCAGCACTTACCTAAGTGCACTCTGCCGATTATTTTCTGTGTCCCTACACCCTTGGCGATGCCAGCCCACCGCCGGTCTACCAGCCTCATTATGTTGCACCTCTCAGCACAAGCTTGGCTCATGATGGTCATCTGGGCACCTACCAGCAACAACAACACAAGTTACATCCTGACAGCTCATCAGGAATCAGAGAATTGTTTGGGTTGGAAAAGACCTCTAAGGTCATCCAGTCCAACTATCAACCCAACACCACCAGTGCCACTAAACCATGTCCCCAGGTGCCATGGCCAAACCTTTTTCAACCACCTCCAGGGATGGGGACTCCACCATCTCCCTGGGCAGCCTGTGCCAATCCCTGACCACTCTTGCAGGACAGAAATTGTTCCTCGTGTCCAACCTGAGCCTCCCCTGGCACAGTTTCAGGCCATTTCCTCTCCTTCTATCACCTGATACTAGAGAGAAGAGACCAACCCCCACCTGCCTGCAACCTCCTTTCAGGGAGTTGTAGAGAGCAAGAAGCCCTCCCCTCCCCACATTAAACAACCTCAGCTGCTCTCCACCAGCCCTGCTCTCCAGACCCTTCACCCAGGAAAGGCAAGGGAAAGAGGGGAGTGAAGCAGAGGCAGCCTGAAAGGCCTCAAGACCTTGCACTCAGCAGCCAGGAAGCTGTGCCATGAAAGCTCCTTGTGACTGCTGTGAACAGACAGAGCAGCACTGACAGGAAAGGATCCAGCAGTGCAGGGCTGCAGTGAGCCCAGGCTCTGTCCCTTTAAGGCTGTGATGGGAAGCACTGCACTACAGGCATGTGAAACCCCCCCAGCTGTAAAGTGAGCTGTGTGCCTGTGACCTTTCTGGCATCACAGCCCCAGAAATTCTTGCAGGAGCCTTGACCTGGGGTGTTCCAGCACCTCATGTGTGCTGCTTCTCATAGAATAGAGTCATGGATTCGTGGAATTGTTTGGGTAGGAAGAGACCTTGAAGATCACTGAGCCCAACCCTTCACCCAGCACTGCCAGGGCACCACTAAACCATGGCCCTCAGCACCACATCTCCATGGCTCTGAAACCCCTGCAGGGATGGGGACTGCAGCACTGCCCTGGGCAGCCTGGGCCAGGCCTTGACAACCCTCAAGGGGAAGAAATTGTTCCTCATGGCCAACCTAAACCTCCCCTGGCACAATTTCAGGCCATTTCCTCTCCTATCACCTGATACTAGGGAGAAGAGACCAACCCCACCTGGCTCCAACCTCCTTTCAGGGAGCTGTAGAGGGCCAGAAGGTCTCCTCTCAGCCTCCTTTTCTGCAGACTACACACCCCCAGCTCCCTCAGCTGCTCCTCCCCAGTCCTGTTCTCCAGACCCTTCAGCAGCTTCATTGCCTTTCTCTGGACAAGCTCCAGCCCCTCAATGTCCTCTTTGGATTAAGAGGCCCAAAACTAAGCCCAGGACTCTCCCCACAGTTTGCTCTGTTCACCTTAAGCAATGCTCAAGCTTCTCTCATGTTTCAAAGTGCTTTATGAAGGGATTCTGGGGCAAAACCTCTGCAGCTTGAAGTTTCCCTCAGAGAAGGAAGAGAGGGAGCAGAGAAAGCAATGAAAATGGGGGCAACTCACCTGAGTCAACAAAGGCTTTCACTGGATGTCCATTGACTTTGCAGTTGATGTACAGCATCACCACCTGCCCAAAGCTCTCAGGGGCCTCCTCCATTGCTATTGTCATGTTTTCCTCTATGTTCTGTTGCCTGAATTTAAGTAGAGAAGAGAGAAAGGAAAAAAAAAACTTCCAGCAGCTGAACCTCAGAGCAGCCTTCTGACTTACAAACATGGATCCATGCTAGAGGAGGGCAGATTTAGATCAGACATTAGGAAGTTCTTCACCATGAGGGTGGTGAGATCCTGGCACAGGCTGCCCAGGGAGGTGGTGGAAGCCTCATCCCTGGAGGTTTTTAAGGCCAGGCTGGATGTGTTCCTGTGTGCCCTGACCTAGAATGTCTGGTACTGCTCTGGCAGGGGGGGTTGGACTGGATGAGCTCTTTGGGTCCCTCCCAGCCCCTGGCATGCTGTGAGCCTGTGATGCCCTGACAGTAACTCTGGAGGTGCTGGGCATCCATAGTCTGTATCTGAAACTGCTTCATCTACCAAGAAGAAAGAAGTGCTTCCAATTTTGACTCCATTTTGGTTTTCATCCTCAGCAAGGGAAGGGGAAAGGCCTCAAGGTCCTCTCTTAGCCATTTTCTCTACTGTAGGAGCCTTCCCACAATGAGATGGGTAGATCTGGCTCCTTGGTGGAGGAGGAAATGAGCTAACAGCATCCGAGACCTGGCTCATTGGTGAGCTCCAACACCCTTCTGCCAGCCTGCCCTGCTTCATACACCTGTGAAGCAAAGAGCCATGCAGCAGCCTGTCTGTTATTATGCAAGCTTAAATCAGATATGAAGTGGTTAAGCTTCAGTGTTCCTGTCACATCTGCTACTCTGTGCTTGACACTCTTCACTTGAAGGACAAAAAAAAAATAAAAATTCTGATGCTTGCAAAGGCTTCCAATCAATCTTGTGCTGAGCACTTCTAAATCAGCAAGAAAAACCAAGTGGGGTGTGAAATCTGGGTGCTGCTAGGTGTTCAGACTGCTCCCTACAGCCAGGCAGCCTTGGGCACAGCAGCTTCATCTGTGGCCTCATCCATGGGGGAAGGAGAGCATTGCTGTGCCTCCCAGCAGTGCTCTGCTCTCTCCAGATGTCTGCTTGCCTGCACTGCTGAGTGGCTCACCAGCAGCAGCACCAGGCCAGGCCTAATGCCAAAGTGACTCTGATCACAAGGAGCTTTGGTTATCACAGAACATTAGGGGTTGGAAGGTTCCTGAAAAGGGCCAATCCCCCTGTTTAGAGCAGCATCAGCCAGGGCAGGCCACACAGGAACACATCCAGGAGGGTTTGGAAAGTCTCCAGAGAAGGAGACTCCACAGCCTGTCTGAGCAGCCTGCTCCAGGGCTCTGCCACCCTCACAGTGGAGAAGTTTCTCCTCTTGTTCCCCTGGCACCTCCTCTGCTCCAGCTTGCCCCCAGTGCCCCTTGTGCTGCCCTTGCCCACCCCTGGGCAGAGCCTGGCTGCATCCTCCCCACACTGCCCTGCACAGCTTTAGCACAGCACTGAGGGCAGCCCTCAGGCTCCTCTGCTCCAAGCTCCCAGCCCCAGCTCCCTCAGCCTGACCTCGCAGGAGATGTTCACTGCCTGCAGCAGCTCTCTGGCTCTGCCCTGGACTGGACTCTTCAAAGCAGTTCCCTGAGGTCCTTCTTGACCTGAGGGGTGCAGAACTGGACACAATATTCCAGACACAGCCTCACCAGGGAAGAGTGGAGGGGGAAATGACCAACTACAAGCCTGTATCACAAAGAGATGTCTTTAGCAGGCAGGAAAAGCCTCAGTCATGTTCTGACTCAAGGATTTATCACTCAGCTGAAGAAATCAAGCCTCAGCCCAGTGCAATTACATTTGGGAGACAGCAAGAGGCAGAGCAGATTTCTGCAGAACACCTCTTCTGACAGCAGCAGTGTTCAGTCTGGAGTTAGCCAGAGACAAAACAGTTAGCAGGATGCAAAACCAAACCCTGCAGGCAGCTGGGAGAGGCAATGCCATGTTGCTGGGCAGAGCTCAGCTTGGAGACTTAACACAGGCCCAGATCTCCAGTTCAAAACATCCCTGAGGCACCCAAGTGCCACCTCTCCAGAGGATCTCATTGAAGAGCTTTCCACAAGTGCTCCTGTTTCAGAGCTGAGCAGCTCAGACAGTTCTGGGCCACCACATGCATGAACAGTGATGCTGCCACTTCATGATGGAGGGGCAGTGGTTTGAAATGAGAGCAGAGCAGATTTAGATTGGATGTGGGGAACAAGTTCTGCACTGTGAGGGTGCTGGAACACTGCAACAGGTTGCCAAGGGAGGTGGCTGAGGCCTCATCCCTAGATATTCATGGTCATTCTTGACAAGGCTCTGAGCAACCTGCTCCAGTGGAAGATTTTTTCCCTGCTGAGTGCAGGAGTGTTGGACTGGATGACATTTGGAGGTCCCTTCCAAGCCAAACCACTCCATAACTCTATGATCTGTGCTTAGCTGGATGCATCTAAGGACAGATGTGCTCATGGATCACAGAATCTCAGACTACTTTGGGTGGGAAGGGACCTTTAAGTGCCACCTAGTCCAACCCCCTGCACTCAGCAGGGACATCTGCAACCAGAACAGGTTGCTCAGAGCCCCAGACATCATCTGCAATGGTATCAGGGTCAGGGCAGCTCCCACCTCTGTGGGCAACCTCTCACCACTCTCAGGGTCAAACATTTCTCCCTTCTCTCCAGTCTGCATCTCACTCTTTTAGCTTCAAGCCATCATCCCTTGGCCTGTAACAGGAGGCACTGCTCAAAAGCCAGTCCCAGAATCCCAACCTTCCCACATGCAAAGGTGGCTCCAGATGCTTGCAGGGCAGTGCTTTAAGGCAGGATCCAAGCACACTCTTTGATACCTCCAAGGAAAAAGCACCATGGATGGAAGCACACGGGGAAAAAAGCATCATGAAGAGCTCCCAAGCCTGCAAACAGCTCTGGTTTGCTACCTTATGTCTTCTTCTATCTTGGCCTGTGCCTCGAGGTCAAAAGGGTCAGCTGAGTAGAGTCGGATCCTCTCCTGCTCCCGCCGGGCTCGGTCCTGCTGTTGCTCCAGCAACACCCTGGTGAATTTCTCTGCAGTGAGGAGAGGGAAAAATGCTTTTACTGGAAACGACTCTTACCAGTGGAGTTCTGGCACAGCAAACACTTCTTTTTATGCCAGCAGGCACTTGGGGCTAGGCTCAAAAGGCTTCCTCTGGATGGACCTTAAAGGACTGGTGGTCAATTTGGGGACCCACTGAGATGAGAAGCACATGGACAAAGCTTTCTCCTTGTGTCTGCTACTCAAACTCTGCCCAGTTTCTGTGCAGGTGCATTTTGACATGGGGAAAACACAAAGACAGCAATATTTAAACCAAGAACTCATTCTTCTAATACAAAACCACCAGATAAATGAGAGCTGAAGCAGCAATCAGGACCCTGGGACTTGCACAACCCAAACGAGGCTCCTGAGTGCAGGTCTGTTGTGAAACAGCTTCAGAGAGAAGCAAGACTTGAGGGCTCTCAGGAAGGTGACTCAGCCACAAGAACAGCACCTGCAGTACTATGTACAGTGCTCCCCAAGCACTGTAGGGACAGGGAACTGCTGGAGAGTTCAACAATGAGCTATGAGGATGAAGGGACTGGAGCATCTCTGTGAGGAGGAAAGGCTGAGAGCCATGGGGCATTGAGCCTGAGAGGGGATCTGCTCAATGTCTACAAGTATCTGGAGGGTGGCTGGCAGGAGGATGCAGCCAGGCTCTCTGCAGTGATACCCACTGACAGGACCAGGAGCAATGGATGTCAACTCAATCACAGGAAATTCCACCTCAGCAAGAGAAAAACTTTCTCACTGTGAGGGTGCTGGAGCCCTGGAACAGGCTGCCCAGAGAGGCTGTGGAGCCTCCTTCGCTGGTGATCTTCAAGACCCACCTGGATGCATTCTTGTGTGATCTGCTCCAGGTGGTCCTGCTTTGCAGGGGGGCTGGATTCAATCTCTGGAGGTCCCTTCCAACCCCTACCCATCTGTGATTCTGTGAACAGCTCTACCCCCAGCATCCCCTGGTAAAAAAACCTCCTGCAGCTGCAGCACAGAGCAAACTCAAACTGGGGAGACA
The DNA here is from genome assembly GCA_013399055.1 of Ramphastos sulfuratus. Taxonomy (NCBI): domain Eukaryota; kingdom Metazoa; phylum Chordata; class Aves; order Piciformes; family Ramphastidae; genus Ramphastos; species Ramphastos sulfuratus. The sequence continues at coordinate 68,611 of WBNM01014128.1, forward strand.
CCAAAAAGCTAACAACAAAACTCACCTTACACCCAAGCCACACAGACACTACAACCCCTGGAGCCAAGTGCCTAGTGCTGAAACCAAGAAAGAGGTCTTAGGTGGAACATCTGCTGCATATTTGAAGGACACAGCTTTTAGATCCTCACTTTTGGGATGTTTCCTATCTATTTTTTCCAGCCTAGATGTGATGCCACACGTTTCCCAAAGGACTTGGCAATAAAGGAAGCTCTGTAAACACAGAAGGTGGTTGAGGTTTGGTTCCAGAAGTGCAGCTGCCACGAAGCAGCTCCCCAGCTCCAAGGTTGCACATGCTCAGGTCAGCACTGGCTGTGTTCTGACTGTTTTGCTTTTTAAATTAGGCTTCTGTAGAGCAGGTGCCCTCTGAAGTGCTTGTGGTGCATCCAGCAGCCATGTGGCACATATCTGTGTGTGGAGTTGGGCATCAGAGCCAGAGCTGAACTGGATCTGTGCCCAGGCAGCAACAGTAGCAGCACAGAATGATGAGAGTATAACCAGATCTAACTTCTTCCTTCTGACAGCCCACTGCAGCCATTTGGGACTGAAAATGTGCATCTGGTTCCAAGCTTAATGTGCACAAGACATAACAGAGCAGCAGGGGACCCAGGGCTGGGTGTCTTGGGCTTAACCTCTTGTTTTCTGTGCCAAGAGCAGCACATCTCCTCAGGGTGACAGGAAAACCTCCTGCACTACAGACACAGCATTGGTGAGAAGCTTGAGAGCACAAAGGACACCTTTTGAACTCTGGATGTGAACAAAGGTCAGAATTAGAAAGAGGGTGACAAGATCCAATCAAGTTCCTCTCCAGCTTCCCTTGACAAAGAGAAATCACCATCATGTAACCTTGACAGTGGGGAAAAAGGTCTCCTGCTCAAGGCTCTTTCTCTTCATTCCTTTCCCTAAGCTCAGCAAGATTTCCAACCAAACATCTGGCAGAGGTTTAGCAGCACATCTGCTGATGCCCAAACACCAACCTGTCTTCATGCTGACAAGACACTGGAACCCAAAGCTTCCACCACAGGAAGAATGAGAGACCAAGACCAGCTCCTCACCTGTGCTAAGTGAAGGACACTGTGCCCTGAACAGGTGAACACCTTCAAGGTTAACAGAAACTGACACCACTCCTGACTGTTCCTATTGAAAAAGCTCCCTAAGGACACTATTTGCTTGTTCCTTTTCCTCTCCCTTTCTGACATCCACTTCCACAGCACCTAACCATTGCAGACAGAGTAGTTTCAAGGAGTCACAGAATGGATCAGGTTGAAAGGAATCTCTAAAGGTCATCTTGTCCAACCCCTCTGCAGTGAGCAGGGGCATCTCCAACTAGATCAGATTGCTCAGAGCCTCATCAAGTTTGACCTTGACTGTCTCTCCAGCGATGGGGGCTTAGCTACCTCCCTGGGCAACCTGTTGCAGTGTTCTATCACCCTCATTGTGCAGAACTTCTGCCTGATGTCCCACCTAAATCCACCTTGCCCCAGCTCAAAGCCATTGTCCTTCATCCTGTCACTCCCAGCCCTTGTCAAAAGTCCCTCCTCAGCTCTCTTGCAGCCCCCTTCAGGTACTGAAAGGGTACAGGTACAGGTACTTTCTCTTCTCCAAGCTCAACAGCCCCAACTACCTCAGCCCATCTTCCCAGCAAAGGTGCTCCAAGCCCTCTGATCATCTTTGTGGCCTTCTCCAGATCCACTCCAACAGTTCCATGTCCTTCTCCTGTTGGAGGTCCCAGAGCTGGCCACAGCACTGCAGGTGAAGTCTCACCAGAACAGAGTGGCACAGAACCACCTCTCTCCATTTGCTGGCCACCATCCAGGAGCTGGCAGCCAACGCCGCAGCGAGTTCCCAACCTGCGGCTGCCTTTTGCCAGCAATGAACTCCAGCAGACCCCAAACCCCACCTCCTGCCGACCAAACAAGCCCAACTTACCCAGGTCCCCGCTGAGCAGGGCCTCTGCCAAGGGGGGGTTGCGCTCCTTGAGCAGGGAGAGCTCGTGGGGGTTGGCCAGCAGCATCTCCCGCAGCAGCACAGGGTTGCTCAGGCCCTGCGGCACCCCCGGCGCAGAGGTCCCCGGCACCGCGATGCTGCTGAAGTCTATCCTGGGCAGACCTGGGAGGGAAAGAGGAGGTGTGGGTGCTGCCTGGCTGCAGCCCTGCTTGCAGAGGGCAGGGTGTGCTGGTTTGAGGCTAATTGGAATATTTTAATGAAAAAAATTAGATGCTAGGCTGTGAAAAGCAAACAGCGGTGATGGCTGCTGCACTCAGAGGCTCACTGAGAAGCATAAAAACAAGGACACAAACACAGATAAGGAAGAGAGTCTCTCTCTGTCTCTCTGGCTGCTGCTGTGTCTTCTGGCCTTCTGCTGTGTAACCCAACTAACCACTGCTTCTAACCCCCCTGGCCCATCCACCAAACTCACCTTGCACGTAAGGCAGAAGGGTGGAAAGAAGGTGGAAGGGTGGTTGGGAGCCCCTGCTGGGGACTCTGGTTTCTGGGAGGGGAATTGTGTTTCTGTATTACCTTTACCTTGTATATTTCTGTCAATATTCCTGTCTATTGTGTATAGCTCTGCTTGTACATTGTGCTAAGCTGTAAATGTAGCTTCATTCCTTAACTTCCAGCCAGCTGAGTCTAGTCTGGGGGATTTTTCATAGTGTGGGGGGGTGGGTGACTCCCAAACCATCACACAGGGGAAGGCAGGGGACAGGAGGAGCTGCTCCCAGGCCCTGCTCTGCCAGCAGCAGCTGGTGGTGGAGGCACAGCTGCAGGTTACTGGGTTAGCAGTGCTAGAGCCTATTTATGTAACTGCTCCAGCCTCTGATCTGGCCCAGTTCTTGATCCCCTGAAATGCACTTAATGAATCACAGACTGGGTATTTCCAGCTTCACAAATGCTAATGCCACAGAGAGGGATGGTGAGGCTAAGCCCAATGTGTCTGAGGAACTTCTGCATCTCTCTGTTAAAAAAAAAAAAAAAGCAGGGGAGAGAAAAAAAAAAAAAAAAAGGCACAGGTACCATTTGTGCAGAGCTGCATTGCAGGTACCCATCCTCCAGCTGAGGCAGGAAGATGGACACCTCAAGCAATGCTCCCAAACCCTCCTGAGACAGCAGCACCTTCTCTTGAATAGCCTACCTCAACTGCTGCCTCTAGTTCTGCTGCCCCCAACACAAGGAGGACACAGAGCTGTTGGAGTGAGTCCAAGAGGCCACAAAGGTGATGCCAGGGCTGGAGCAGCAATGCTGGGAGGACAGACTGAGGGAGCTGGGGGTGTGCAGCCTGAAGAGGTGAAGACTCCAGGGGCACCTTAGAGCTGTCTGCCAGAGCCTGAAGGGATCCTGCAGGAAGGCTGCAGAGAGACTTTTGCTGAGGGTGTCTGGAGAGAGGAGAAGGGGGAATGGTTTGGAGCTGAGGGAGAGCAGGGTTGGACTGGAGCTGAGGAAGTTCTTCAGTAGAGGGTGGTGAGACTCTGGAACAGGTTGCCCAGGGAGGCTGTGGCTGCCTCCTCCCTAGGGGTGTTCAAGGCCAGGCTGGATGAGGCTTTAAGCAATCTAAGCTAGTTGAGAAGTGTCCCTGCCCATGGCAAGGGGGTTGGGGTAGATGATCTCTGAGGTCCCTTCCAGCCTAAGCCATTCTGGGATTCTATGATTCTTCCAGTGATATTTTATGGCAGGGATCTGTCAGGAATGGCTGCTGAAGGGAGAACAGAGGAGAAAGGCTCTGCTCAGATGCTATCAGAGGAGTCTTCCACATCCCCACATGGTTACATGACTCAGTTTGTTCAGAGGCAGCTCCTCTGCGTATTGGTCACAGGTCTGGTTCTGAGTGCAGATCCCAAAAGCCTTTTAACATTTCTGGGCTGCACAGATATGGATCTAAGAATGGTTCATAGAATGGATTCATAGAATGGTTTAGGTTGGGAGGGACCTCAAAGATCATCCAGCTCCAATACCCCTGCCCTGGGCAGGGACATCCCCCACTAGCCCAGGATGCTGAAGGCCTCATGCAACCTGGCCTTGAGCACCTGCAGGGAAGGGGCATCCAGAGCCTTCCTGGGCAACCTGTGCCAGTGTCTCCCCTCACTCTCCAGAATTTCTTCCTCATCTTCAGTCTCAATCTCCCCTCTTCCAGCTCAAAGCCATTGTCCTTTGTCCTGTCACTCTCAGCCCTTGTCAAAAGTCCCTCCCAAGCCTTCCTGTAGCCTGTTCAGGTACTGGAAGGCTGCTCTAAGATCTCCCTCGAGCCTTCTTTTCTCCAGCCCCAACTCTTTCAGCCTGTCCTCATAGAGGAGGTTCTCAAACCCTCTGATCATCTTTGTGGCCCTCCTTTGGACTTGTTTCAACAGTTCCACGTGCCTCCTGTGCTGTGGCCACCAGAACTGGACTCAGTGCTCCAGGTGGGCTCTCAGGAGAGCAGAGCAGAGATGCAGGATCCCTTCCCTCATCTCTGGTTCCTGTGCCATTGCAGCAAGCAGGAAGGGAACCAGTGTGAAAATTCACACAGAGCACCTCTCCTCTCTACCTGTTACCTTCCTCCCTGCCTCTGCTTTTCCCAAAGAGCAGATTTTTAAAACAGTATTTGCTTCTTTAGGATAACCCCCACCCTCCATAGGAGGGCCTTCAGGCAGTTCTGAGAGCCCTCCAACTCATGCCCAGCCGCCCCCTGTTCCCACGCGAGGTACTGAGGGATCTGGCAAGTGTCTGAGCAGCATGGAGGGAGATCTGTGCCCACCCTGAGCAGAAGGCAGCACAAATCCTCTCTCACCTGGGAATCGGGCAGCAGGTCGTGGCTCCACAGCCTCCTTCTGTCTCAGGATCACCACATCCCCATCCTTCAAGCCATAGGAGGCCAAGGATCTGTTGTTGTCGGTCAGAGGCCGCTCGGCATAGACAATCTGTTGGTAGAGAGAGGGCAGTGAGGACACCACGAGCAGGAGACATCCTGCTGCTCTTCACTTCCTTCAGGGGAATGCTCTGGAGCCACCTCAAGTGTCAGAGCAGAAGGTAACTGCCCACAGGCACCTGTGCCTCAGGGACAGAAAGACCTCAGTGCAGAAGTGGTTGGGCAGTGACACAGAGCTGCTCCTACTGACACCCAGCACTAGTCTCAGAGAAGGGTTGGCCTCTCTGGATTGGAGGCCAGGATGATTAATGGGAAGCAAGCCTTGCACCACTGCTCTTTGCCACACATACCCCAAACCCAGCTCCACGATTACACAAGTCCTGGACAGCATCATCTGCCCCGAGGCAGCACCCACTGACCAAGGGCTGACTGCACACACGTGGGCAGCCTTGGTCAGGGCAGGTCCACAGATGGATAGATCCACAGAACCCATTGGATTGGAAGGGACCTCAAAGATCATCCAGTTCCAGCCCCCCTGCCATGGGCAGGGACATCTCCCACTAGCTCAGGTTGCTCAAGGCCTCAGCCAACCTGGCCTTAATCACACCCAGGGAAGGGGCAGCCACAACCTTGGCAGCCTGTTCCAGGATGATCCAGTCCAGCACCTCTGCCATTTCCCACAGAATGGCTCCCCAGAACAACCACTTTTACAGGGACCTCAGTGGTTCCTGCTGCACTTCATGATGTAACTCTGTCCAGACCAAGCACCCAGAGACACCACTCCTCAGACAGCAGTGGTGTCAGCCATGGTGGGGAATTCACTTCTTTAGACTACAAAACACAAAGTCACATGATCCTCCATGACAGTAACCTGACTTGGCAAGGGTTCCAGAGATCAAACACAAAAATCATAGAATCAGTCAGGGGTGGAAGGCACCACAAAGATCATCTAGTTCCAACCCCCTTGCCATGGGCAGGGACACCTCACACTAGAGCAGGCTGCCCAGAGCCTCATCCAGCCTGCCCTTAAACACCTCCAGGGATGGGACCTCAACCACCTCCCTGAGCAACCCATGCCAGGCTCTCACCACTCTCATGCTGAAGAACTTCCTCCGCCCCTCCAGGCTGAATCTCCCCACCTCCAGCTTTGCTCAATTCTCCACAGTCCTATCACTACCTGGTATCCTAAAAAGTCCTCCCCCAGCTTTTTTGTAGCCCCCTTCAGATACTGGAAGGCCACAATAAGGTCACCTGGGAGCCTCCTCTTCTCCAGCCTGCACAGCCCCAACTCTTACAGTATTGCTAACAACCATGGACTCATGTCTAGCAACATCAGAGCTGTAACACCTCCAGCTGCCCTAAATCACAAGAACAATGAGATCAGGATGTGTTTTACAGGAGCAACAGTTCCCATAAATGCTGTCTATCTGCTCAGCATTAAGGTCCCTGTGCCTTCATCAAAGCACAACCAGACAGGGCAGATCAGTTCCACAGCCTCCTACTCCTGGCAGGGCCCCAAAACAAGAGAACTTGGCCTAAGCTCCTCAGGCCCACGATCAGATTTCAAGTTGAGCATCTTGCTGAGCAGGACCCACATCTCTCTGGGTCTGGAAAGGGCTGGTTCAGCCACAACAGGTTTGCTGCAGGTTGGGACTGGCAGAGCTGTGTGGGAGAAGCTCTTGCAGTCCTTGTGTGGACGTGCTACAGCTCTGCCTGATGCTATCACAGGTGGCAGGTCCAGGAAGGAGGTCCAAAAAATGCCTCAATTACTACAGCTTTGAATCACAGAATCATTTCAGTTGGAATAGATCTAAAAGGTCATCAAGTCCAATCAACCTGTAACTTTACCAAGTGTGGAGCTAAAGCACATCCACCCCAGGCTGGTAGGTGTTGGAAACTACCTCTGGAGATCATCCAGTCCAATCCCCCTGCTAAAGCAGAGCACCCACAGCAGCTTGCCCAGGAGCACAATGGCCAGGGGGAGGTTGGAAGCTCTCCACACACTCCACAACCTCTCTGGGCAGCCTGCTCCAGGCCCCCAGCACCCTCACACCAAACAAGTTTCTCCTCCTGTTCAGATGGAACCTCCTGAGTTCCACTTTGTGCCCACTGCCCCTTGTCCTGCCCCTGGGCACCACTGACAAGAGTCTGGCCCCAGCCTCTTGCCCCCCACAGGTCCTTTAGCTCTTGCTGAGCATTGACCAGATCCCACATCTTTCAAACACCTCCAGGATTGGAGATCCAACCACCTCCCTGGGCAGCCTGTTCCAGTCTTTGAGAACAATTCCAGCGAAGAAGTTTCTTCTAATGTCCAACCTGACCCCTCCCTGGTACAACCTGAGGCCAGTTAAGGTCCGAAAGATCCTGCAGACTTCTGCTGCTTTACTCCAGAAGCTCAGAAATACTCCAGACTCTTACTGAGGCATTCCAACAGCAGAGATCTGGCAGCAGCAAAGTCAGACAAAACAGAGAAAGCAAACCCAGCAAGAGCCACACACAGCAGCAACCAGAGCCATCAGAACCAGGGAAACTCAGACGACTAGAAACAAGCAGCAGCTTCCTACCTTCTCCTTAACAACGCCCTTCCCAGCCTCGGCACTATTGCACCAGCCTGGGTCCCTTCCAAAGCAAACAGAAGCTATATTAAGGCAGGGAGGCTCTGCTCTGAGGGTTTGCAAGACATCAGTGGAGTAATTAAGGTTAGCTTGTGATGGGAAGAGTCCCTGTGCATCCTCTCACGTTACCAGGCACGGCCTGGCTCGGGAGCACTGCTGGCCGCAGAGGAATCACACTGCTGCTGCTACACCCCAGCTGCACATACACCTCTTAAATGGCAGTGTCCCCGCACAGCCACTCTGCCAGAGACAACTTAATCAGTTTAAGGGAGGTTTTACCTCTGTCATCTTGCTGGGATTGGATTTATGAGCTTTGGGCCTTAACACTCAGACAATGAATTAAGTGCCGGGCACTGGTTCTGCATCCACAGCATCTGGCTCAAGGTGCTTCTGAGGCAGGCAGCTCTGCTGGGCAGACAGCTGGGTCCATTCTGCTGTCTGCCCAGCTCTGGCTTATCTGCTTTGGAGCATATTCTTGTTGGCTGGACAGGTACCAAACATAGGCTTTCCTGGAGGTGACGTGGGGCTGCTGAGCCTGGAGAAGAGCAGCCCCAGAAAGGATCTGCTCAATGCTCTGCAAGAGCTAAGGACCTGTGGGGGACAAGAGACTCGGGCCAGACTCTTGTCAGCGGTGCCCAGGGGCAGTGGGTACAAACTGGAACCCAGGAGGTTCCAGCTGAGCAGGAGGAGAAACTTGTTTGGTGTTGAGAGTGCTGGAGGCCTGGAGCAGGTTGCCCAAAAAGGTTGTGGAGTCTCCTTGTCTAAAGAGCTTCCAACCGTCCCTGGCCATTGTGCTCCTGGGCAAGCTGCTGTGGGTGCCCTGCTTTAGCAGGGGGATTGAACTGGATGATCTCCAGAGGTCCTTTCCAACCCCCACCAGCCTGGGGTTCTCCAGATACCACACAAGAGTTGGATTTTGCACAGTGTCATAGGGCACAACCATCTCATAGAGTAAGGAACCTCAATGAAGAGCACCAGAGAGCAGCCCAAGAACCCAGAACCTCTTAACTCTTCCTTTGTGTGGACACAGGCAGAAGACACACAACAGATACAGGAAAACCAAGGACAGAGCAATGCTGCCAGAGTGTGGTTCTGACAGGAGCCTCCCCTCTCCAGACAAGCCACAGCCTCGATGCCTGGAGGAAACCGCGGCGAGCCCAACGATTTCTGCTCCCCTCACTCAGCTCCTCTTATCTCTACAGCCTGCCAGTCCCCCTTATCTCACACCACCCTCCCCACCCTGTGACTGCAGCCAGCCCTCGGAAGTCCTCTGCTCTGTCAGCATCCCAAACTGCAGCACCTGGGATGGATGTCACTGAACAGCAGAGAACGAGCTTGGGATGGATCCTCCACACACAGCTGTGATTCCCTCCGCCCCACATAGCCCTTCCCACTACATTCATCCTCTTTTCTGTGCCACCATTGACATTTCTAATGCAATGTATATCCTGGGCATGGAAAACCAGCTCCAAACCACCCAGTTTGGTGAATGTGACACTGCCTGTGTAAGGAGGGTGGTTTAAGCACACAGGATCCTTCTACGCAAGCTACTTCACTGACAACTTGGAGTTTTAGGACTTTCTACTCGTTGCCCATTCTCCACTCTTGGAGATATTCAAGGTGAGGCTCAACAGGGCTCTGGGCAAGCTAATCTGGTTGAGGATGTCTCCGCTGACTGCAGAGAAGGTTGGACTGGATGACCTTTGAAGGTCCCTTCCAACCGAAACCATTCTATGATTGGAAGTCCTCAAAATGCTTCACGAACACTGGGTAGAAACAGTACAGAAGAAATAACAAATATAGAGCTAGAAAACGTCAAAAGAGATTCATACAATGAACCCAAACCATTCTATGGTTGAAGGTCCTCAAAATACTTCACAAACATTGAGCAGAAATGGTAAAGAAGAAATAATAAATACAGAGCTAGAAAACATCAAAAGAGAGTCATAGAATGGGTTGAATTGGAAGGGACTTCAAAGTTCATCCAGTTCCAACCTCCCTGCCATTGGCAGGGACACCTCCCACCAGCTCGGGCTGCTCAAGGCCTCATCCAACCTGGCCTTGAACACCTCCAGGAAGGGAGCAGCCACAGCCTCCCTGGGCAACCTGTGTCACTGTCTCCCCACCCTCACTCTAAAGAATTTCTCCCTGATCTCCAGCCTCAATCTCCTCTCCTCAAGCCTAAAGCTGAAGCACAATGTTGCTCAAATGGCAGATGGGTGAGCAGAAGGGAAGCAGAGGTGGCTACAAGAAGCACAGCGCTGATCCCTGTTACCCGCTGCTGATGCAATCACCAAACTCTAAGCGCAAAGAAAAGGAGCTCCCAGAAGATGTAAACTGGGAAGTCTGTGACCCCTCATGATCCTAAAATAGACCCAGAGCTGGCAGGTTACATGACACAAAAGGGACAAAGCTGGTGGTGCTTATGCTCCGTGCTCCTGGAAGCATCCAAGACACCACTCAGAGTTCCACGCACTGAGGCTGCCCCCATTACCAGTCACACACTGGGGGTCGTCTGGAGTGCACCAGATGGAAACCTCTAGGAGGTGGTTTCTCCCTTTCTGCCGGCCAAAAATGAAGGGGTTTCCCCCAAGAAGGAAAATCCTCCTCACCTTGATTTTCTACCCCTCCTTCAGAGACCACTTCCCCCTCAAAACCGGCACAAAATAAAAGGCTCACCAAAGGCAGGAAGCAAGTAAAAAGCCAGGGGAGAAGCATCGGGAACCTGCTCAGTGAGGGAACGCACTCAAGGGCTGCTGGTTCAGCTGTTCTACCACTGCTGACTAACATTTGCTTGACTGGAAAAACGCTTCCATAATTTAGGTTGGGCAAGTAACAAAACAAATCACCACCGAACTCCACAAACTCTGCCAGGTGTGGCCAGCAAAAAGGAGCTGGCATCGCCCTGTCCCGCACCGCGATGCCACGACGATAGACGGGTAGAAAACGACAAAAAAAAGAGAATCCTGAGCAAACCCCAAACAGTGAGTAAAGCCCAGACGGACGGACCGGAGCCGCCCCCACAGCGCTGCCTGCCTCGGGTTGTGGCAGCCTGGCGAGCAGCGAGCCCTGAACTGCGGCTGGAGAGGCTCCGTGCCGGGGGACGAGGAGGTTGTACCGCACTCGGTCCTCATACCTGGGATGAAAAAAGCGGGGAGGGGGAAGCCTCATTGTGCCTTTTGCGCCCCAGACACGGGCAGAAATTCGATAGGATGATCAAACGCTAGCCCCAGCGTTTCAGCCTCGCTGCCTGGTGTTTGAGGGGACCATGGGGCGCGACCTTCCCCCGCCCTCTGACCTCCGTTCCTCTGGCTCCAAATCCTCGCTCATTTAAACACCAAATCGCTCAATAAACCCCAAATTTCTTCTCCCTTCCAGCCCCGCCGCGGAAGGACTCTCCTTTCCCAGGCAGACATCAAGCCCTCAGGGACCTCTCTCCCAAGGGGAAGAGAGGGACTTCGAGGGGAAACCGGACGCGTTTCTCCCCAGAACCGCAAAGGTCGGCAACGGGGACGGAGCAGGAACATCCCCACTCAAAATAACCCCAAACTCCGGGGTCCGGCGGGGCGGAGGCCCCGGGGGCTGAAGGAGGGAAGCAGCCCTTCCCAGCCCAGAGGACCCCAACCCCGGGGGAGAGGAGGATAAGGACCGGGCCCACCTCCGGTCCTCAGAGGGAGCCCGTAGGCGGGCAGGGCCTGACCTGGCTCTCGGCCGCCGGGATACCGGACTCCAGCTCACAGAGAGCGCGGAAGTTTTGCAGTTCAAAGTCCGCATCCACCTGAAGGGAGAAGGTGAGCTCGCTGCGGTCGCGGCGCAGACAGAACACGGTGAGCAGCATGGCCGCCCCGCCGCCGCCACCGGCCCCGCCAACCGCCGCCGCCAAGTGCCGCCGCCGCCGCCGTCAAGCGCCGCCGTCGCAAAGCTCCCGCCCCACGGGCTCAGGGGCCAGCTGTCAATCACAACCACTCGGGCGGGAAGGGGGCGGCCCTCTGCTCACGCAGGGACGCGGGGGCGGGGCCTGCGCCGCCGCTCGGGGGAGGGGGGCGCCCGAGAGCCCCTGAGCAGGAACCCCAAATGCAGCCCCTCCACCCCCAGCCCCGCCAAGTCCCCATCGCCTCTGCAGTCTCCAGCGCCTCCGATCCCGCAGTGCTCCAGGAGGGACAGGGGAAGCCCCTGTGCCCTGTTCCCACCATCTGCCCCCAAAACAGCCCTGTGTGCCCCAAAACTGCCCCCGTGTGACCCAAAAGCTGCTCACCCTGTCCCCCACCTCTCTGTCCCCTTCAGCTCCTCCACTTTTTCCCAGTATGTTTGAGACTGTATTTCACAGCTTTTTTTTTTTTTCCTTCTCAGACCTCTCTTGTACAGTCTGGGGTGCTCCAAGACCCTTAGTGAGCATTGAGAGGTGTCCCTGAGCCCACCTGTTTGCTTTCTGGGACACAGCAACACTTTTTGGGGTGCTACATCTTCACTGTGCCTTTGGGGACACCTCAGAGCCCTCTGGTTCACTTTTTGGGGTGCCCAAAGTCCCTCTGCATGCTCCAGAATCCTGTTTGCCCTTCACCGTGCTCCAGCTTGGCACCATCCAGCTGTTCCCTCACAGCCCACCCACAGAACCTCCAGAGCTGCTATGGGCGAAACAGGAACTTGTCCCTCAAACACCACCCACAGCTCTGGGGATGTGACAGAAAGCCCCACATGATGAATCCACTTATTCCAACCCATGGTGAGAAGAACCAGGTTTTATTTTGGGAAGGGAGGAGACCTCCAATCAAAACCATTCCAACAGCCAGGAGAGACAAAGGCGGTGAACTCCAGGAACACCCCCAGAGGTGTCATGGCTCCAGGGCTGAAGACAATTCAGCAACACATTTACCCCCCAGAATTTCATTTTCCTTCCTGTTTATGCCTCCATGTGTAAAAACAAAGCCCAAACGCAGACCCAGTGCCTGTCTGGCACTCACCAGTCCTCACCCGAGGGGCCCGAGCCCTGCCCGGGGCCAGGGAAAAGGCTCTTCCTCCCTCAGGGAGCTCAGTCGGACTTCTCCTTCTCCTTCATGTGCAGGAAGACGATGCTGAATATGAAGAGCCCAACCATCATGGAGAAGGCACCAGCATAGTAGGGGTAGGCCGAGGGGATGAACCGCTCGTACTGCGTGTGCTGGAGGGGCCGCACCGACACCTGCCAGGGCAGAGAGTGGTCCCATGGGTCCTGCAGCCCAGGCACCTGTCCCCTTGGAGAGGTTGATCCCCACCCACACTCACCTGGGTGGAGGAGTAGAGGTGGGTGTAGCCCAGCCGGTTGTAGTCCACTTTGAACTGAAACACTCCGTAGACGTCGGGCAGCTTGAACCTCACGCTGTACTTGCCACCTGAGCAGGAGACAGCAGCGTTCAGGTGAGGCGACAAGAGGTGGGGGGGGAGCTTTTGTGAGGTCTCACCACAACAATAGCACTGGGGTCCCCAAACCCACCCCAAGGAGCAAGGAGAGAGAGCATGGGGATGAGCTTCCTCAGGGTCTAGCACAAGCAACAGCTTCTCGTGTCAATGTGAAAGTTGTGTGCGCCTTGGTTCAAGGACAGGGAAGTGCTTGAAAGAGTCCAGGCCAGAGCCAGAGAGCTGCTGCAGAGTGGAATATCTCCTGTGAGGCCAAGCTGAGGGAGCTGGGGCTGGAAGCTTGGAGCAGAGGAGCCTGAGAGCTGCTCTCAGTACTGTGCTAAAGATGTGGAGGGCAGCGTGGGGAGGACACAGCAAGGCTCTGCCCAGGGATGGCAAAGGACAGCACAAGGGGCACTGGGGGCAAGCTGGAGCAGAGGAGGTTCTGCCTAAACATAAGGAGACAGCAGCATTCAGGTGAGGTGACACGGGTGGGAGGCAGGGAGTTTTGTAAGGTCTCACCACAACAACAGCACTGGGATCCCCAAACCCCCCCAGGGAGAGGCTCCCTACCGTTCCTCTTCAGGAAGGTGCGCACGAAGGGATCGATGCGGACGAACTCCAGCTGGATATCATCTCCATCAAAGGGCACCCACTTGCCATCAGAGAGCTTCTCAATGACAATGCTGTACTCCTGCAACGAGCCCCCCACACGTGGAGTCAGCAGGAGGTGCCCCAAAATGAACCTCAACCCCTTCAGAGTTCAGGTTCTCCCAAATCTCTTAAGGGTGTTGAGTGACCTACGCAGTCTAATCGAAAAGCAGCTGAAGATGAGCCAGCAGGGTGCCCAGGTGGCAAGGAAAGCCAGTGGCATCCTGGCTGGGATTAGACATNAGGCAGGGTTTGACTCGATCTAAGGAAGAAGTTCTTCAGTGTGAGGGTGGTGAGACTCTGGAAGAGGTTGCCCAGGGAAGCTGTGGCTGCCTCCTCCCTGGGGGTGTTCAAGGCCAAGCTGGATGAGGCTTTGAGCAACCAAGTCCAGTTGAAAGCTGTCCCTGCCCATGGCAGGGGGGTTGGAGTAGATCTCTGAGGCCCCTTCCAACCTGAACAATTCTGTGACTCTATGACTCAAGTTCCTTTCCCAAAGTAGCTCTGCTCTGCCCCCCTGCCCAGCTGGTGGCCTTACCACGAGGTCAGTGACAGTGTAGGCGTTGGGAGGTGTGAGCTCCCCCACGCGGTGGTGGGACACGGCCCCGACACGCAGCACTCCCTCCTCCTTGAACACCCAGCGGGACAAGGCCACAGCCAGCTCGTAATTGCCTGTCTGTGAGTACCTGAGGACAGAGCGAGGCTGAGGAAGGAGAGCAACCAAAAGTACACCACAGGCCAAACTCCAACCACCCACAGATGGCACAGCCACAAAACCCCAGCTGGGGTTAAAGCAGGCCAGGGGAACACCTCACCCCCAACTGAATCCCAGCTCTCTGATGTTTCCCACAGGGTGGGAAACATTTGTGTCAGTGCTACAGAACATCAGCATCCAGTGTAGAGCCACAAAGATGCTGAAGGGAATGGAACATCTCTGTTAGGAGGAGCCTGAGGGAGCTGGGGCTCTTTAGCTTGGAGAGGAGGAGGCTGAGAGGTGACCTCAGCAATGTTGATAAGGATGTGCAGGGTGAGTGCCAGGAGGCTGGAGCCAGGCTCTGCTGGGTGATGCCCAGTGACAGGCCAAGGGGCAATGGGTGGCAGCTGAGGCATAGGAAGTTCCATGGAAACATGAGGATTTTTTTCCCTGTGAGGGTGACAGCACCCTGGAACAGGCTGCCCAGGGGGGTTGTGGAGTCTCCCTCTCTGGAGATAGTCAAACCCTGCCTGGATGTGTTCCTGTGTGATCTGCTCTGGGTGATGCTGCTCTGGCAGGGNTATAACACAGCTCCCCAGACAGGCAGGGACAGACAGGAAGCCAACACACCTCTTGGAGCCAGGGGTGGCTTTCTGCACAGCAGAGTTGAAGAAGGCATCACTGAAGAAGTCCAGGGAGCCACTGAAGACCACGCGGGCGTTGTTGCGCGCCTGCAGCCCCGCGATCAGCAGCGTGTTCTTGCCCACCGCGTGAGGGTACTGCCACCAGGAGGGGTTACAAGAGTCAGGAGCCACCAACCCACTGCTTACCACAGCTGCATCGTTTCAGTAGCTGAAAGGGACCTGCAGGAAGGCTGGGGAGGGGCTGTCTGGAAGGGCCAGTGGGGATAGGGTGAGAGGCAAACTGGAGTAGGGAGGATTTAGGTTGGGTATCAGGAGGAAGTTGTGCACAGTGAGGGAGGGGAGACACTGGAATGGATTCCTCAGGGTTGTGGTTGAGGCTCCATCCCTGGAGACATTCAAGATCAGACTCGTTGTTGCCCTGTGCAGCATGATCTAGTTGGAGATGGCCCTGCTGAATGCAGGGCTTGGACAGTCTGGAGAGGAGAAGGCTCTGAGGTGACCTTACTGTGACCTTTGAGTATCTGAAGGGGGCTACAAGAGTGCTGGGGAGGGGCTTTTAAGGCTGTCAGGTAGCAATAGGACTAGGGGGAATGGAACAAAGCTAGAAATGGGTAGATTCAGACTGGATGTTGGGAAGAAGTTCTTCACTGTGAGGGTGGTGAGAGCCTGGAATGGGTTGCCCACGGAGGTGGTGGAAGCCTCATCCCTGGAGGTGTTTAAGGCCAGGCTGGATGAGGCTGTGGCCAGCCTGATCTAGTGCGAGGTGTCCCTGCCCATGGCAGGGACTGGATGATCCTTGTGGTGTCCCTTCCAACCCTGACTGATTCTGTGATTCTAAGATGACCTTTGAGTGTCCCTTCCAACTCACTGCAATCTGTGAGCCTGTGATCAGAGTTAATCTGCAGGGTGGAATAGTCTGACTGTAGCAATCAAGCAGAAGCAAAAAAGCTCCAAATAACCAGTACAGAGATTCACAGCTTCTGCCCTTTTTGAGTGGAATTCCACCAGGAGATATGGTCTGATCTAGCTCAACCCTTCTGCCAAAGCTTCCCTCACAGTGGACATTTTCCCCCTCCCCAAAAAAGCAAAGAGGAAGATTCCCAGGGCGATGTTGGCAAGCAGGTGACAGCCTGACCCAAATCCATCAGGACATGAAACACTTGAGGATTTCCCCAGGCTGCTGAAATCTGGAGGACTTAATCCCAAAAGCATGGCCCAAAGGAGGAGATAAAGGAATGGAGCATACCTGAGTAATGGGCTTGTCTGGGAAGAAGGAGTAGGAGGTGGAGGAACCAGTCAGGATATCCAGCACCAGGGGGTTGTCAGGATCAGCCACCATTCTGATGGGGACAGGCACTGTCAGCAACACAGGAACATCCCAGGGACCCCCACACACAGAGGAACTCACAGCTCTACCAACCTCCTCATACTTTGGATGTGCAAGACAACTACAGAGCTCACACAGCCCAAGAAGCAAAACATTTCCTCAGGACACACTGGAAAGTCTCACCAATTATACTGAGAAACCTTCCTGAGCCAGCAGCTAAGCTGCTTTGGTGATGTTAGCTCAGCTCAGTTTTGGGCCCCTCCTTCCAAGGACGTTGAGGGGCTGGAGCACATCCAGAGAAGGGCAATGAAGCTGGTGAAGGGTGTGGGGAACAGGGCTGGGGATGAGCACCTGAGGGAGCTGGGGGTGTGGAGTGGAGGAGGCTGAGGGGAGACCTCATTGCTCTCTAGAGCTCCCTGAAAGGAGGTTGGAGCCAGGTGGGGGTTGGACTCTTCTCCCTCATAACAGGCAATGGGAGGAAAGGAAATGGCCTGAAATTGTGTCAAGAGAGGTTTAGGTTGGACACGAGGAACAATTTCTTTACTGCAAGAGTGGCCAGGCACTGGAACAGGCTGCCCAGGGAGGTGGTGCAGTCCCTGCCCCTGGAGATGTTCAAGAACCCTGTGGCCATGGCACTTGCAGGCATGGTTTGGTGGCCGTGGTGGTGTTGTGTTGCTGGTTGGACTGGATGATCTTAAGAGGTCTTTTCCAACCCAGCCATTCTGTAGTTCTATGCTAACAGCCACAGCTGGGTGCCACCACACTGACCTCACAGCAACACTAGTCCCTGTGTTGTGTTTACCCACCAGCAGCCACCTCCACTCACTGCCCACACCACCCTTGGGCCACTTACCCAACTCCTCGGAACAGGATGGGGTTCAGCACTGCCTTCCCCACAATGGTGGGGGCCTTCAGAAGGTTCTCAGCATCTGCCACGATCAGAGTGTGCTGGGAGCAAGGAGAGAGAGCATGGGGATGAGCTTCCTCAGGGTCTAGCACAAGCAACAGCTTCTCATGTTCATGTGAAAGTTGTGGGCACCTCAACTGGACACAGCCTGGTTCAAGGACAGGGAAGTGCTGGAAAGAGTCCAGGCCAGAGGCAGAGCTGCTGCAGGCAGTGAACATCTCCTGTGAGGCCAAGCTGAGGGGGCTGGGAGCTTGAAGCAGAGGAGCCTGAGGGGTGCCCTCAGTGCTGCTGCTAAAGATGTACAGGGCAGTGTGGGGGGGATGCAGCCAGGCTCTGCCCAGGGATGGGCAAGGACAGGACAAGGGGCACCTGGGGGCAAGCTGGAGCAGAGGAGGTTCTGCCAAAGCATAAGGAAAAGCCTTTTCACTGTGAAGGTGACAAGCCCTGGAGCAGGCTGCCCAGAGTTTGTGGAGTCTCCTACTCTGGAGACATTCCAAATCCTGCTGGATGTGTCCCTGTGTGACCTGCCCTGCGTGATCCTGCTTTGGCAAGGATGTTGAACTGGATGATCTCCAGAGATCCCTTCCAACCCCTAACCTCCTATGATTCTGTGAAAGTTGTTTGTGTTTTTACAGACAGTAAGAACTGGGCAGCTGTTGGGTGAATGATAATTATCAATTAATACTAACTGAAAAGCCAAAACCTAGCATTTGCTTAAATCAAATTAAATTGTGATGCAGAAGAAAATGTAAAGCATCTAAAGCACCTTTTGGGAAAGAGAGCAGGATCCACAGTGTTTTATTTCCCCATGTTTACTGACTTCCCAGCTGAAGGCCCTAGGGTTGTTCAGCTTGGAGAAAAGGAGGCTGAGGGGAGACCTCATTGCCCTCTACAACTCTCTGAAAGAAGCCTGGAGCCAGGTGGGAGTTGGTCTCTTATCCCAAGGAACAAGTGAGAAGGAAAGAGAAAATGGCCTCAGGTTATGCCAGGGGAGGTTTAGGCTGGACATGAGGAACAATTTCTTCCCCTTGAGGGTTGTCAAGGCCTGGATCAGACTCCTCAAGGAGGAGGCTGAATTCCCATCTCTGCAGATCTGTGGGTGCTGAGGGCCATGGTTTAGCACCAGCCTTGCTGGAGTCAGGGAATGGATGAGTCAGTGGATGCAATGATCTCAAAGACTTTCACCAACCCAAACAATTCTGTGATTCTAACTTTAACCTTTAAATTAGGACAGCATCCAGCTGCTGCTTCAACAGCCTCATTCAATCACAAATCATCATGAGAAAGACACAGAGCTGCTACAGTGAGTCCAGAGGAGGCCACAAAGATGATCCAAGGGCTGGAGCAGCTCTGCTGTGAGCACAGGCTGAGGGAGCTGGAGGTGTGAAGCCTGGAGAGGAGAAGGCTCCAGGGGCACCTTAGAGCTGCCTGCCAGAGCCTGAAGGGATCCTGCAGGAAGGCTGCAGAGAGTTTTGCTGAGAGTGTCTGAGACAGGCCAAGGAGGAATGGTTTGAAGATGAGGCAAAGCAAGGTTGGACTGGATCTGAGGAAGAAGTTCTTCAGCATGAGGGTGCTGAGACTCTGGAACAGGCTGCCCAGGGAGCTTGTGGCTGCCTCCTCCCTGGGGATGTTCAAGGCCAGGCTGTATGAGGCCTAGAACAACTGAATCTAGTTGAGAGGTGTCCCTGCCCATGGTGGGGGGGTTGGAGTAAATGAGCTCTGAGCCATTCTGTGACTCTTTGGTTCCACAAGAGTTCAGACCTTATTTACAGTACTGGCTGACACTGGGAGGAAAGCCCCCACAGGGACATGCACATTGCTGTCCTGGGACTGTCCTGCATCTGAGCCATTGCACTGATTGCCTGCCAAGGACAGAAAGGTCATCCCCAAGCCTTCACACTTGAGTTCTCATTACCAAACCCCTTTACCTGGCCAGGGTCAGATATGTCATAGTTGTGGTGGTCGATGACAGCTGTCCTCTCCTCGTCAAACTCGATGCCACACTCACTGCCCAGCTCCCGCAGAGGGTCACCTGCAAGGGCACAACAGACTCAGTCACCTGGCACATTCAGGGTGTGACACCAGTCTCAGCACTTAAAGCAGAAGTAAATCCAGCTCAGAGTCTCATCTTTGACACTCTGCAAGCCCAGCCCTGAGGAGCAACACAACTTCCCCCAGCTAAAACACCCACAAAGGCTATCAGTAACCCAATTTCTACAGCACAAACCTCAAGGTTCACAACAGGAAGCTGTATTTTCTCCCCAGTTTTGTTGCAGATACTCAAGAGCAGCATGATTAAAAGGGTTGATGAAAAGCTCAACATGAGCCTGCAGCATGCACACACAGCTCAGACAGCCAACCAAGTCCTGGGCTGCAGCAAGAGCAGTGTGGGCAGCAGGGCAAGGGAGGGGATTCTGCCCCTTTGCTCTGCTCTCCTCAGACCCCACCTGCAGTCNTTCACTCCCTGCAGAGTGTAAGCAGCAGAGCTCCCAGGTACAAGGAGTGGCTGGAAGGTGCTGATTTGCTCTGAGGAGGGTTTCTACTCACCAATATCCGAGCTGGCAGCAACCAGGACGCTGCCGCCACCATCAATGAAAGCTGTGATTGTTTCCACATTGATGTTTCCACCAAAATCTGAAAGCAGATGGCAGAAATCCATTATTAGTTCTCAGCAATCACACCGTGGCAGAATTAAATTACTGCAAGGCACCAAATCACATCCTGTGACTGAAAGAGCCACTCTCAATGGTCTGGAAGCATCTGCAGCTTGCTCCCAGGTGCCATGCACAAAGGGTCACATCCACAAAGCAAGACCTAATTAAGCTCACAAGACAGGTGGAGAGCTCCTTCCAAAAATGCCACCAAGCTCCAAGGGCACTGGAGTTCTCCCCTCCTGCATTTACCTTCTATAGATGGTGAGAAGATGATCAAGTTGTCATACAAAAACTCTCCGTATTTGATGAGCGAGAGGCCTGCGTCGTCTGCAGTCCGGAAAGTGAGGTCGAAGCCTCTGTCTGCAGCCACGAGACAAAAGTGACAGCTTCTGCACTGCATAGAATTGATGCATGGAGCAGCAGCAACAGGCTGACTTCTACTTCCCCAACAAGCAGCATTATTTTGGAACATGTGGGTTCTAAGGGGCTTTCTGGGGAGCACCCCCGGGGTGTTCCCACACAAAACCAGGCAGGAGCGGTCCCCTGAAGAGCCTCTTTGCTGCAAGGATGCCCAACTGACACTCGTCAAGAGGGGACTAAAGCTGCAGGGGACCCAAAACAAAGGCACACCCAGGGAAACAAGCCCCGTTTCATCCCTCGGCCCAGTCAAGGGACCCCAAACACTCCCTTAACTCCCAGTCTCCTCCCTCAGCCTGCCCAAAGAACCACAACCACCTCCCTCAACCCTTGCTCTCCTCCCTCGGCCCCGCTAAGGGACCTCAGTCTCCCGCTCTCACTCCCGGAGGGTGTTCAAACTGCCTTCCTCAGCCAGGCTAGGAGACCCCAAACAGCCCCTCACTCCCAACCTCCTCTCTTGGCTCGGTCAGAGGAACCCAAACACTTCTCCCGCCCCCAGGCTCCTCCTTCAGCTCCACCAGGATTCCTTCAGTCATCTCCTCTCTCCCCTAGGGAGCTACCATCTCCTCCTTCGGCCCAGCCACTGGTCCCCAGCAGTCTCCCCGAGCCCTACCCGCCAAACTGCGGAAGAAGAGCGAGTGCGTGTCCCGCAGGTTGCCATTCTCCAGCAGCACCAGGGTGCGGGATCCCCCCTCAGCCCCGGCCACCACCGCGGCCAGCAGCCACCACAGACGGAGCGCGGCCGCCGCCATTTTGCTCTCCCGGCGCCAAGCCTCCCCGGAAGCGGGCGGGCGCGGGCAACCAATCAGCGCCAAGTTCCTGGCTGAGGCCCTCCAATTACTGACAGCCAACTCTTCGCTGTCAGCCAGTCAGCGGGAGGCATCGGGACCCCCGTGCGGCCACCGTAGCGCAGCTGGAGGGAGAGGAGGTCGCGGCGCGGCCGTGACCGTGACAGCCTCGTCCCCGTGAGTGGGAAGAGAGATTCTCACCGAGAGACGTGGGGACGGTGGTGCCAGGGCGGCTTACGGAAACTGCGGGGCGGGCACAGGGCACCAGAGAGCAGAGAAGCGATGTCCTGCACCCGAGCTACAGCGAGGTTTGGGTGGAAACCCGCAGAGATTTGACGTCTGCCGGCGCCGCTGCACGCCTCCCACGGGGGGCAGCCACTTGCAGCCCTTGGTGGTGGTCGGCGGGGTGAAGGCGAGGGGTGGTGCAAGGGGCTACGGTGGAGGGGCTGCTCCGAGCCTCCTCTGGCCCCGGGGAAGATGAAAGAGAAGAGGAAAGGGTGGCGGTGGACAGCTGCCCTCGCAGGAGGCTCCCAAATGGCCTCTTCGTGAAAAGCCCTGCAGAGGTCGAGTGGGTTAAGCCTAAAGTGCTCCCTCAAAGCAATGAGAAAGATGAGCCACACACCAAGCTGTGTGGCACAGTCGACTTGCTAGAGGGCAGGGATCCATCCAGAGGGACCTGGACAGGCTGCAGAGCTGTGCCCAGGCCAACCTCATGACATTCAACAAGGCCAAGTGTAAGGTCCTNGAAGCTGAAGAGGGACTGTTGACAAGGGCTTGCAATGACAGGACAAGGGGCAATGGGTTTGAACCTATACCTATATTTGTGTCCTTGTTTTCATACCTCTCAGCAAGCCTGTGAGTGCAGCAGACATCACCACTGTTTGCTTTTCACAGCCTAGCATCTAATTTTTTTTCATTAAAATATTCCAATTAGCCTCAAACCAGCACTACAGGCAGCACCACCCTGGCTCCTCTTACCAGGGGGGCAGCTGAGCTCTCTGAAAGGTGACCTCTGGGCTTTTCCAGCAGCTGGTTTCCTCATCCTGGCCACATTTGTGCTTCATCTTCTGCTTGTGTCAATCCCAATGGTCTTCACCAAGTGACTTCGCCTTGCCCAGCAGCTGCTGGCAGAGCAGCAGATCTCTCTGCAGGCAGCAGATGGTGCCGAGGTGATTCCTCGTTCCCAGCTTGTCCTCTGTCTGCAGAGCTGCAGATCTTGGCCTCAGCAGCACACAGCTGGGCTCTGGAATAGGTTGCCCAGAGAGGTGATGGATGTCCCCTCCCTGAGGGTGTTCAAGGCCAGGCTGGATGAGGCCTTGGGCAATGAAGTCCAGTTGAGAGGTGTCCCTGCTCCATGTCTCTCTTGTGGTCCCTACAGCTGGACCAGCAGTGCAGGTGAGGTCTCAGAGCAGAGGGGCAGGATCCCCTCTCTCCATCTTTGCCTGCACTGCTCTGGATGCAGCCCAGGCTGCCCTTGGCCTTCTGGGCTGCCAGTGCCCATTGCTGGCTCCTGTCCAGCTTCTCCCCCACCAGCATTCCCCAAGTACTCTGTAGAGCTGCTCTCAACCACATCAGCCCCCCAGCCTGGACTGATGCCAAGGGCTGCCCCAGCCTAGGCACAGGACCCTGGGCACACACATACTTCAAACTCCTCTGATTTAGCCTCACCAGAGCGAAGCTGGTTTCCAGAGGTGCCCAAAGTTTCAGAGCACTGCTTTCACACTTCTTTTTTTCGGTCCATTTCCCACGGTCCCATCCCTTCCCCGGAGCCCGGGGGCGATGGCAAAGCAGGAGGGAGCTGTGCAGTGGGTGGCAAGGGGCAGCAGAGGGAGCCGCATCCTTGCCCATCACAGAGGCCACCCCTCAGCTGCGCAAGGACTGCAGCAGAGGCGTTTGGGGCTCCACCGACTTAATTCACCACCCCGAGGGCTGCTGCGTCTGATACTTAGTGGAAATAAAGGTAAAGGAGCTTGCAGGTCCCCGTCTGCGTGTGTATGAAATACTTCAGGCAGCCAGAGCCGTTCTTTTAACCCTGAACCACAGACAAGAAAGGAAGGAAAAAGACTCTCCCTACTGTGTGCAGTTCTGGAG
>WBNM01014130.1:2222-12268 GCA_013399055.1 Ramphastos sulfuratus
CATCATTCTGCTTCTAAACCTCCCTTGCTGATCCTCCAAATTCACCTTGCACATAAGGCAGACACTGGGATAAAGTAGAAGGGTGGAAAGAAGGTGGAAGGGTGGTTGAGAGCCCCTCCTGGGGCCTCTGATTTCTGGGAGGGGTATTGTGTTTCTGTATTACCTTTAACTTGTATATTTCTGTATATATATTGTAATATATTGTAAATATCTGCTTGTATATTGTGCTAAGCTGTAAATATAGCTTCATTCCTTAACTTCCGTCTGGCTGAGTCTAGTCTGGGTGATTTTCATAAAGCAGAGGGGCAGGTAACTCCCGAACCATCACAGTGCCACCGACTACAAGGAGGACATAGAGGTTCTGGGGTGTGTCCAGAGAAGGGCAATGAGTGTGTAGACCTGGCACCTAAGGGCATTGTTTAGGATTGACCCTAAACTGGATTGAAGGTTGAACTGGATGATCTTTAAGGTCTCTTCCAACCAGATGTTTTCTGTGATTCTGTGAAACCAAACCAAAAAAGCCCATCAATAACAAAATAAAACAAACCCACAAAACAAAACAAATTTAATACCACCTCAAACAAAGTGATCATTAAACATTAGTGTGATATTATTTCATAACAACTATTTCAACTACTTGTAATGTCATAATAACTATTTCAATTTATCATGTCATTCCAAGTATATCAGTTAT
Source organism: Ramphastos sulfuratus (assembly GCA_013399055.1). Taxonomy (NCBI): domain Eukaryota; kingdom Metazoa; phylum Chordata; class Aves; order Piciformes; family Ramphastidae; genus Ramphastos; species Ramphastos sulfuratus. Next base: position 2,917 of record WBNM01014130.1, read on the forward strand.
ATTAGTAGCTCATTATACTATTAAGTATAATGCTTATTTTAAGCACCAAGCTTATGTAACTAGTGGAGTTTACTTCAGAGACAACTAAAATGAATTTCAGTGATTTTGTGCATCACCCATAGCATAGCTTTGATATTATACATGATTAATTGGGACATGCACAGAACCTGAGGCTCCTATGATGTAAAGACAGTATCACTAACTTGTTGGCGCTTACATTTTTCTGAGAATTTTCTTACTTGAACTGACAGAGACTAAAAATGCATACTAGAAATTATTCAGTCATTTATGACTTTCTCAGGTATTTTGCTTTTATTCTTTCCTTCTGTGTGTCAGTTAAAATGTCTACACTAAGCTACGTCATATAATTAGTATACTCTGCTGAAAAGAAAAACAGGTTTCATTGTGTCTCTCCCATTTCAGTATTTTGCTGACCATACTGATCAAAGGTTGTTACTAACCATTCCTTAGCTCCAGCCTGTACATGATGACTTTGATCTGTTTTGGTATTTATGCAAATAAAAACCCAAAACCAAATAGTTTTACAAGGTAATTTTAAAAAACAAACAAAAAAAACAAAACAGTAAGCTTACTGGTTTACAAATTCCTCCAAAGGTGCCCTGATGCTAGCCCCCTTAGTTCCCCTGGCAAAGGACATTTTAAGGCCAAGCAGTCATCCTTGTATCTGACAGGAGCATTCAGGTTGTTTAAATCCATTTGACAGATCCATCTTTTAAGTGTAGAACTGCAAAGTGTGCAAACTAAAGCAAACTGAGTTATATTTTAGGTTCTTTATTTTGTCAATGTGACTAGATTCATAATACATATGTACTGAATCTGTTTCTTAAGCTCAGTTCTGGAAAAGGCTTGATAATTCAGGCAATCAGAAATCTCACTTTCAAAGGTGGTTTCAAGTATTTTATGGTACAGGATCAGGAGATAATAGGCTTTTTTTTTTTTCAGTCTATGGCAGCATGTACCACTTCATTATCTGGGTCCTTCAGAATACACTCTTTATTTGAGAACACTAATTTGATGTTATGGGGCATTTTCACTGTGAACAGTTTTCCCTTTTATCTCTTGATTTGGGATAAGTATTTCAACCATGAGTTATTTTCAGTGTATTTACACATGGCTTTGCTGGTTCCTAGATCCTTTCCTGTGGGTCCTTTGATCCACAACAGTTAAGCATAAAGTGTAGAAGCCCTTTAAAATATAAGCTTTACTGTCATCTTTTCCTCCCCTGCTGCAGTGCTTAGCACATAGGACGAAATTACTTGGTATCACAGACTGTCTGAAAATTAGCTTCTGTCAAACCTGTATGCATGAAATCCTATGAAATGCAGCATTTCAGTCTTGTAATCAAAATGCCTCTAGATTTTTAATTTTCTATGCCAGTATTTTAAACCATTATTTCTACTGTCTTTGACAAGAGTGTATCTTCAGGAACTCAGGATATAGTTCCTGAATATATTGTAAACAGCTATTGAAATTTCAGTGTTTGGTTTAAGTAGTAAGATTTTAGTTCCAAAGTGTCAAATCTATTGCTAACCTTACTTTTTCACAATAAATTTGATAGTTCAAAAATAACTCTTGATATTTCAATACTTAAATGTATCAAGAACTTAGCTTTTGGGGAAAAAAATTAGAATCCTTGCTATTAAGTGTACGTTAAATACCGGTGTTTCTCTTACACATTCTGAATAATTAAATACTGGTGCAGGAGAACATGAGTAATTAAGGGAATATATACTGTTATACTAAATCTTTACATACTGTAGCTGGTCTCTTCTCTCAGGCAACAAAAGGACACAGTCTCAAGCTGTGCCGGGGGAGGTCGAGGCGGGGTGTTAGGAAGTTCTTTGCAGAAAGACTGATTTGCCATTGGAATAGACTGCCTTCCAGGGAGGGGGGGGAGTCACCATCCCTGGAAGTGCTTACAAAGAGACTGGATGTGGCACTTGGTGCCATGATTTAGTTGATTAGATGGTGTTGGGTGACAAGTTGGACTTGATGATCTTGAAGGTCTTTTCCAACCTGGTTAGTTCTGTGAGTGGTTAAAAAAAAACCTTTAGCAGAATTAAATACTACATTTAAACAGTTCTGCATAGGACAAATTCCATTAGTTGTAACTGCTGGGTAAACAGTTGAGGTCTTGCTAGTGCTGGTTTGAGGTTTCTTTTAAAATATTAATAAATCTCAAGTCTTAACATTTAATCATGCTCTCTATAGAATGATTTCTTATTCTATAAGGAATAGTAATTTTTAAATCCCATAAAATCTAATTTAAGGACCTTAAAGCTGAGAGTTCTATTAAGATTTCTTATTGTTATCAATTTTTAATCAAACAGCAAAAACCTCATTCTAAAGTACTCTGAGTATATTGAAATAGTTCATTTACTTTGCAGGTATGGGATGGCACAAAGTGTCCCTACCCAACATGGAAAGTGCCTGTGGAAGAAAGAGACCTGGAAGGAAAAAAAATTCTTCTTCATCAGCTGCGAAATCTAACAGCAGACATTCTAGTCTATGATAACCACATGCAACTGGCAAAATCACTGAAGGTAATGCACAGTTTTGTATTTCTCACTCTCATTTTTGGCCTATTTTCCACTTAGAATTCACTTCAGAGAATGTATCAATTCAATTCAGTTTCTTTGTTAATTAGTTTCAAATGTTCCTCTTTATCTTTCACTATATTTCCCATATATTTTATTTGAAAGCAAAACTCCTTCAACGTCTGTAAAACAGCCTCATTACCCTAAAACTACCATGAAAAAAATTCTTCCAATTAAACAGTTCTTTCCAGACACTGTAATATCATATATAATCTTGTGAAAATAAGATGCTTTAGAATTTTTTTTTAATTATATAAAATGGGGTTAAACTTGCAGTCTCGTTAAAGGCCTATAATTCCAAAGTCAATAAAAGATTTTCTGTTATGTAAACTTTTGCAGTTTTCAGCACAATCTTCATTTAGTGGGTCAGTAACGTTGATTAGGCTTAGACAGAGGTAACAACAACATAATTAAACATTTCATCTTCAGCAATACTGCCATCTTGCTTCTAAATACAGTAAATTAGCAAAGAATACATCTTTCATTTTATGCATTGCTCTCTATGCCCAAGCATTATTTTTAACATAGTGTTTACTAGAAAATAAAGATAAGTGATAGCCATTTGTTGGGCTGGGGCTATCAGCAGACATTAAAACAATTTGATATATTAATACTTGCTTGTAAGTAGACAACAGGTAGCAAAATAACTTTTCTTTGTGTGAGAATTCATAACAAAACTTACTCACAGAAGTACTTCACTAGTTAAAGGTTCTCGTTCAGAATTTTTCTTTTGCTACCTGGTGCAATCGATGCAAATAATTGTTGATGTTCCAGTAAAGCAGTATGTTTTGAAAATCAAGGCCAAAATTACTTTCATATTAATGAAACATGGTTTCATACTTCCCTTATTACTTTTCTCCATTTATATTTAGGTTTTCCCACTGAACATGTGGGATGTTTTCATCAGGTCTCAATTCCTTTCCCTTTTTCTCTAAGCCCTTTTTTTCTTAGTTTTAGAGCATCTCTGCCTTTGCTTTATACCACAGCGTATAGCAGGAGTTCTAATGTGAAAGAGGAAACTGATGAGAAACTTAGTTTGATGTACTGAACCACACAGACTGTTCTTCTCTTGTCTGTGTCCAAAGTTTCAGTAGTTTCATTCATGGAAGCTGTACAAGTTTTGAGTTAGGGAAGTTCAATTGAAGAAAAAGTGCTGATATCCTAACAGTTAAACTCAGAAAGGTTTTTTTAAATTCAGGTAGCAATACCTGCACAGAATAATCTAAAGATAATAACATTTTGGGGAACTCTTACTATGATGGAAGATGTAATAAAAGATTTGTTTCTAAATACTAACCATGTCATAGTGTACGAAATCGAATAATTGAAATAGTCTATATAATTAGTCTTTAAATTGAAATAGTCTATATTAATCTGTATAATGGTTCTTTTAGAGTGAGTCTTTTTATGCAAAGATTTTTTATCTTTAGTAATTTATATAAAAGTGTAAAACTGGAGGGCATTTACTGTATTTCATGGCTTTTTGATAAAAAGTCTTACTTGTTTTTCTAGTGCTTGAGTCACATTTCCAACCCACTATTTAGATGAGTTACATGACCGTAATACCTACCTTCAAAATTTTCAGGCTTGGGTAGCATTCCTTTGACCTGTCAGTGTCATTTTCCCCATTTTTTTTCTGCTATGCAAAAGGAAGAAAAAGCAAACCACAACACCTCGGTGTTCTCACACCCCTAAGCCCTCCAAACTCATTAATTGATTTAAATAGTTTTGTGGTGGTTTTGGTTTTTGGTTGTTTTTTTTATAGGACCACACCCAAATACGGTGTATATGCTTCCTCTCATTTGCAAAAGTTTATGCACAATGTACTCAGCAAAATTAGACTGTAGAAGTATTAGAATTATTAAAACCCTATGTGTTTTGAAATAATTATGAGAATTTGCTATGCTTAAAAGTCATTTTAGCTGGCTAGTTACAAGGAACTGCCCATGTGATGTCGTAGTTTAATTCTTTTTAGCATTAAGATGTACTTTTGAAGTAGTCATTTGCATTTGACTGCAAATGGGGTATTAGTGTATTTTATATTGTGTAAAGAAATGTGTCCTTATTGCTTTAATTTTAAATGGACTTGCTTTGAATGAGGTAGGTAGTTCATACACAGAACAGCTGTGAGTTGGTTTTGTACTAGATTTTAGTGATGGTTCTATACATCATGGTGTTTATTTTAATGTAGATGATAATTTCTTTGCAATCAAGCGTATAAAGTATGCTCGGTCTGGTGGCGTTCTGTAAACGACAACAATACATTCGTAGCTGCAACACCCACATTTGCTAGCCTTTGCTAACGGTAGGCAATGCTGCCTTCTAAAGGAGCTCAGGGAAATTGCACACTGAGATCAGGTCTGTAGACATTCACAACCTTCTAGACGCTTTTCAGTATTCAGCTATGCTGATTGTTATGCATCTTCTATTAAATTATATTAAGAGATAAAAAATAATAACCTTTTCAGAAAAGGGATCTAATAAAATGCATATATGCGAAGATATTTTTATAGCGATCATAAATCTTAGGAAGTTGAGTGTTGTACTAAAACATATAATTCAGTTTACTTTTGCATGAATTTCAGCACACTAGTTTAGAAGGCAAAACTGGCATTTTATATTTTTGACTTCTGGGCTGTCTTCCATATTTAATCTTTCATGCTTGTACAGATAGTAAATACTTATCATGCTTTGTTTTTGAAAGAAAGAAATGGTTCAATTATAGTTGACTTTTTCCGCCTTATGTACAATTTACTCTGGGTGAAGAAAGGATTTTGGCACTATTATAGTAGCATAAAGTTATTTGGTGAGTGGAACTTAGCTAAGAATTTCTTAAAAAAAACTTTTCTCAAAAGGACTTGTAGTCATTATATTAGTTTTATAATGTGACTGTGCCTTGCAGTTTTGGATATTCAGCATAACTAGGTGAAATGTAGCATCTGTAAAGAAAAAATAAGTACTGAAAAAAAGGCTCAGATGACTCTCTCAACTTCTGTTTAAATGCACAAACTGACTTTTTGATATGCTTTGAATGAACAAAATGAGCAACATTCTAATGGTGCAGATCAGTTCAAACTCAGGTAAGAGCTCCATGCCAGAGGCAAAATAAGCACATGCACTTTCATGTTCCTGGTGCCCAAGTTTGAAAATACACTGCCTTTTTCATGAATGATTATTGTTTAACAAAGAAGTTTGATGCCTGTATTATAACCATAGCCTGTTCCTTGATACAGAAGATTCCAGAATCAGGGTGCTGCCTTGTCTGCTTTTATAAACATTAAATTATTGCTGTCTACAACTACCTGAAGGGTGGTTGTGGCCAGGAGGAGGTTGCTTTCTTCTCTCAGGCAACCAGCACCAGAACAAGAGGACACAGTCTCAAGCTGTGCCAGGGGAAGTTTAGGCTTGAGATGAGGAGAAAGTTCTTCACTGAGAGAGTCATTCGCTAATGGAATGGGCTGCCCAGGGAGGTGGTGGAGTCACCGTCCCTGGAGGTGTTCAAGGCGCGCTTGGACGTGGCACTTGGTGTCATGGTCTAGTCTTGAGGTCTGTGGTAGTGGGTTGGACTTGATGATCTTTGAGGTCTCTTCCAACCTTGCTTATACCTTGATACTGTGTGATACTGTGATATGTACATATCATAGAATCATAGAATGGTAAGGTTGGAAGGACACCTCAAGGATCATCTAGTTCCAACCCCCTGCCATAGGCAGGGACACCTCCCACTAGTACAGGTTACTCAAGACCTCATCCAACCTGGCCTTGAACACCTCCAGGGAGGGAGCAGCCACAACCTCCCTGGGCAACCTGTTCCAGTGCCTCACCACCCTCACTGGAAAGAACTTCCTCCTAACATCTGGTCTGAATCTTCCCTCTGCCAGTTTAAACCCATTGCCCCTATTCCTGTCATTGCAAGATCTTATAAATAGTCCCTCCCCAGCCTTCCTGTAGGCCCCCTTCAGATACTGGAAGGCTACTATAAAGTCTCCTTGAAGCCTTCTCTTCTCCAGGCTGAAGAGCCCCAACTCTCTCAGTCTGTCCTCATAGGAGAGCTGCTCCAGCCCTCTGATCATCTTCATGGCCCTCCTCTGGACCCGCTCCAACACTTCCATGTCCTTCAAGTATTGTACTAAGACCTTGCCAGTCCAGTCTGTTTAGGTTTCCACTAGTTAAAGCAGAAGCTGGAGCTGAAATAAGACTTAACAGACTGGCTGCTGTAATATTAATGTTAATCGAAGTTAATTTAAAATAATTTATCATTTATATAGGGCTATTTAAAAGATACTTAGAGTGAACATAAATCCAAATTATTGAATGTGTGTAGCTTGCCAACTATCAGCTGGATCTTAGGTTATGGTTTTAAAAAAATATTTTGGAGGATAGTTAATTTGATTGAAAGGCTTTTAAAACACATTAAAGGGAAATAATCTATACAATTAAGTCTCCAGATTATCTGTCTTTAGAAACTCGGGTTTGACTTTGTTAGTGGTTTTTTTTTGTTTGTTTGTTTGTTTGGGTTTTTTTTTAAAGGGGAGGTATAATTGGAGTGGTATTTTGAAGCAAAGGCAGAGTTACATAGGTATATTCAATGCACTGTACTCCATAACTACTTCTTACCAGATATTTGTATAAGTTAGCCTCAGTCTATGTGTATAACTTGACTGTTTCAGAGAACACACTAATTCTAACCAAGAAGGAAGCATGTTTTCCATGTACCTAAGGAGAAACTTACCAGTTAGGAACAGTGCCAGAATCCTTAATGTGTTGGCTTTTGTCTTGATGGTGGAAAAATGTTACTTGTAATGTAAGAATAAGATAGGATAAAGAAATCTGGATAAGCAGATGTGTTTGCTTGTATGCATAGACAGATAATATGCCATCAATGATGATGGACATGAGGTCACTTACTGAGTGCAATCATACGTGGCCAAATGACAGCACATCAGTCTCTGGAGGGCTGTGAATACATAAAATAAATTGCACCATTCGGAGATGAATATATTGACTCAATTGATCTGTCTTCTGAAGTATGCTTGAGACTCAGATTTAACAAGAAGGCTTATGCCGATTCTGAATCAGCCTTTCCTTCCAGTAATGTTCTCTGATAAACCAAAACAAACAGGCGACCCAGAGAGGTTTTGGGGTCTCCATCTTTGAAAATACTCAAAACCCATCTGCCAACAGCCCTAATAAACATGCTGTAGTTGACTCTGCTTTGGGCACTGAGGTTGGAATAGGCAATCCTAATAGGTCCTTGACAACCTCAGTAACTTTATGATTCACTGAAGACAGAGAAGAGGATTCATGAGACCTGGAATTTTCCAAATAAATAGCTAACTTTGTGTTACCAATTTTTTTTTATCTTCTTTAAGATTGGAAGCTTTCTGAGAATTTACAGTATTCATGCAAAACAAGGAAGTGCTGACAATGAAGTTGGATCACACATAGAATTTCATCTTCATGGTGGCACCTGTTACGGTCGAGGAATAGGAGTCTTGCCAGAAAGTAACCCAGAAGTTGTGGAGCTAAAAACGTAAGTTCTGTATGTAGGGGGTTTTTTCCTACATTATTCTGGAAAACACTAAGCTAGTGTAACAGCTGTACAGTTTAGAATTATGAATGTGTATAAGAGCAGGAAACTCTAGAACAGAAAGTTCTACAGTTTGACACATATATCAATTATATTGATGAGGGGACAGAGTGTCTTACCAGCAAATTTGCTGATGATATGAAACTAGGAGGCTTGACTGATACACCTGAAGGCTGTGCAGCCATTTGGAGAGACTTGGATAGACTGGAGGCAAAGGGGAACCTAATGAGGTTCAACAAGGGTAAGTGCAGAGTCCTGCATCTGTTAAGGACTAATAAACTGCACCAGTACATGTTAGGAGGTGATCTGCTGGAGAGCAGCCCTGTGGAGAAGGTCCTGGGAGTCCTGGTGGACAACAAGTTATTCATGGGAGAGAAATGTGTCCTTGTGGCTAAGAAGGCCAACGTGATCCTGGGGTGCGTTAAGAAGAGTGTGTCCAGCAGATGGAGGGAGGTTCTTCTCTCCCTCTATTCTGCCCTAGTGAGGCCCCACCTAGAATATTGCATCCATTTCTGGGCTCCCCAGTTCACAAGGGACTTGAGAGAGTCCAAAGGAGGGCTACAAGGATGATTAAAAGATTGGAACACTGCTTTATGAAGAAAGACTAGGGAACAGGACTGGACCCAGTAGTGACCCCTGCCATTTTGTAGATGGGCATAATTGCTAACCAGTCAAATGTGCTCTCCCTAGTTAGCCAGGGCCGCTGATAAATGATGAAAAATGGTTTGGTAAGCGATTGTGCCAGCTTACTCAATACACTTGAGTGAATCCCATTCAGCCCCTTAGACCTTTGCATGTTTAGGTAGTGTAGCAGATCACTGATAATTTCCTTTTGGGTTATGGGAACTTCATTTTTGTTTCTTGTCCCTGTTGTCCAGATCAGGGGGCTGGGACTGGACAACTGGTTTTACTATTAAAAAACTGAGGCATTAGGTAACTCAGCCTTTTCCTCACAGTATCACAGTATCACAGTATCGCAAGGTTGGAAGAGACCTCAAAGATCATCAAGTCCAACCCACTACCACAGACCTCAAGACTAGACCATGGCACCAAGTGCCACGTCCAAACGTGCCTTGAACACCTCCAGGGACGGTGATTCCACCACCTCCCTGGGCAGCCCGTTCCAGTGGGGAATGACTCTCTC
>WBNM01014130.1:12496-32503 GCA_013399055.1 Ramphastos sulfuratus
ACAGTGTCAAAGGCCTTGCTGAAGTCCAGGTAGACCACATCCACAGGCCTCCCCACATCCACCAGGCAGGTCACCTGATCATAGAAGGAGATCAGGTTGGAGAGGCAGGATCTGCCCTTTCTAAATCCATGTTGGCTGGGCCTGAGCCCTTGGCCATCCCTCAGGTGCTCATCCTCTGTCACTACGTTTCTCTCCACATCCAGTGAAGAAGGGAGTCTCTCCTTAGTCCCACTTTTGTCGTTAATGTATTTATAGAAATACCATTTTTTAATATATTTAAGGCAGTAGCCAGAGCAAGTTGTAATTGAACTTAACTAATGTTCCTTTTTGTCCTGCATAAATTCATGACATCCTTATAGTTCTCCTGAGTTGCCTACCCCTTCTTTTAAAGCTCATAAACTCTCTTCTTTCACCTTAGGAAATTAAGTAACCAAAGTTACTTCCTTTATCAGGAATTCTTTTTCAATACAGATTTCATTTGGGACTAAATTGTGTTTAAAGTTCTAGAAGTGATTTGGAAAGGAATGTCTCATCTGCATCATTGAAGCATACTCATTCAACTTCTGACTCAATTGAGTTTTATGTTCTTGATGGAAAATGTATGTTTGAACATTATTTGTGTATTGGTAAACAGTAGATTTCATCTAAGTGTATGTATAGTCTCATATAATATGTGTGTGTGTATATATATATTTGTATGTAAAATACTTTTCTCGTTTATAATATATTTAATAATTTATTTTAGATTCTTAGACTCTGTGGATCTGGCAGGCAGCCTGGATATGGAAAGCATGTCTTCACTGGAGGCAGAGGGCACTTTTAACAATGTTGCAGGTACTAGCAATTGAAAGTTAATTTGCTCTTTGTTCTAAGGTGTATATGGTCAAGGTAAGGTCGTGGTTACTGCTTCTCTAAGTGTATAATGTTACTTTCTCATACAAAACCTTAGAGGACTCTTCTGGTTTATTAGACTGATACTACATTAACTGTCTCACAGCAGAAACCTTTCATATACATGGAAAAATACTTCAATAGGAGGTACTGAATAAATAATTAAACACACATGATATTCTTAATCATACTGTATTAGATCATAAGAATAACTAAGAAGGAATTAAACTATAAAGCTGGTTGAATATAGCCTGCATCTTTGCTTCTAGCTTTCAAAAACCTATGTTCTTTAACCATTAACATACTTTGATAGGCTATTTCTTTAAGGGTTCAGAAGTCAAGAATAAATACTTCATGTCTAGACTGCAAATATAGAAAAAAATTTGCACATATCTACTGCACTGTATATAGAAAAGGTTGTCAGAGGATGCAGCAGACAGCCCATATTTTTTTTAGAGTAATGTATGTATTTCCGTGTCCATAAAGATTACTGGGAGATGGATACAGTCTATGTCAGTACTGTCAGTTATAGCATACATTTGAAAAGTGTTCATTTTGATGAGCACTGCTATTTAACATAGACACTAATTTCTCCTCAGATGTATTAATGTTTGATATCTGTTGTTTATGTCCTGCTCACTTTGATTTTTCCTTTGCTATGTTTTGCATTTTCCATTGCTCAGCTTTTGGTTTTGCGTGTCAACCTGTATGTCTGGCTGTCTCTCTGCTTTTCTGTGTCCACATGATAAAGAAAAGAAAGGAATATAATTAGGAAATTATTCTTGATTTTAGATATCGAATCACACTTACAGAGATGTCAGCAATTACCTGTTACAGGTAAGAAACATTTTGACCTCGAGGTGAATTTTGCTAAAGAACAAAATTATTATTGAGGAATCAAAGGTTGAAATGTATCTTATTTATTGTAAGTAGAGCTATTCAAAGAGTGTAAGTATACTGCACTAGTTTTATTCCATTTTTAATGCAGTACTGTATATTTATCTATTCTAATTTTTTTTTTTTCTATATGTTGAATTCCTATACCCTGAAATACTCCATGGTTCCACAGGCTGTTGTGATTTATCTTAAAAACTGTAGTGATGTGTTACATTGATAAAACTGAGGCCAGAAATGGGGGTGGAAAAGAAACTGCAAATTAAGGGAAAATACATACCTGCAATGACCATTTCCCACATTTCAAATATTGTGGTAGTTAATATGTGTGCATGGCTTTTTTTTTTGTTGTTGTTGTTATTTTGCAGTATTAACAGATCATCAGGATTTGAAGAACACAGACCTGAAAACCATTCTGAACAGCACAGCTCCTCAACAGTATCGCATTAGAGCAAAGCTGAGAACTTACAAACCCCAGAAGCTCTATCAGTCTGTTAAGCTTCATTGTTCCAAATGCAACTCTTTGTAAGTCTTTCACACAACAAAAGTAGTTGTTGTGTTTGTACTGTTATGCCTAGATTTTTATTGTATTTTCACCCTCATTTTTATGGAAAATGAGCTGAGCATAAATGGATTTAATTTTTGACAAAAATTTGAAACACAATGGTAATTGGTAGGAAACTTTTAAATCATCAGATGAATTCTGGTTACAGAATTCTTTTGAGTGTTTTCAAAAGAATAATTTTTCTCAGTTTCCAAATGGAGCAGCAATACATTTTCACCCACACCAGAGTTGCATTTAAGTACCTGTTTCTGTATTGCAGTTTTTAAATAGGATGTGCAAAAGCATATGATAATTTCCAAAATGAATGAGTAAAATACCTTTTTTTAAAATGTAATTTTCAGAGAAGGGAATTTTTTCTGGATGAAAAAGTATCAAGGAAACACCGTTCACTTTAGTGTTCTTTTTTCTGACCCAAGTTAGCTCACTGACCATTTTATCATTGTTGTTTCCCCTTTAATGCCACTCGTCATTATATAAAATGATACTCAAATAATCACCACTTCTGGCATATATTCATCTTAAAGAAAGTTTGTTTGAAATTGCTTGGTTGTGATTAGACTACTGAATGACATGCATTACAGTGCCATGCATTTTCATCTGAATCTTCTATCACTTTTCTTTTGCCTGAATTAGCCTAGCATCAGACCCAAGCAATGTCTTTATTGTTACTGATGTAAACTGTTGCTTTCTTTAAAGGATGGCACATTGTCCTAGCCATTTATTTTTTTTTCACAATCAATATTTTTTAGATACAACAGTCACTGAGACAAGACCCCTATGATCCTTCTCTTACAGCTTTTAGATAAGAAATAGCACACTTTCAGCTTTAACAGTATTGATCCTTATCAGATGTTGTTTTAACATTCCTTTGATCGCTAATATAAGAGGAAGTGCTTCATCTTTTTCACAACATAAAAGTAAACAGTCGTCGTTGCCAAGTGAAAAAAAGGAGATAACTGCCAACTATCTTTGCCAATTTTATCACTTTTTGATAGAACCACANTTGATATATTTGCCAACTCTATGTAGTGGTAAGCAGACACAATTGACAGAATTTTGTTTCCTCCTTATGAATATTAGCATTATCCAAGTTTCCATAGCAATTTTCCATGACTACTATAGCCTTTTTATGTATTCTTGACTTGTTAATATCTTCATTTCTGTTTGAGTTTCCTACTGGTTTACATACTGCTTGCTACTTTCTCTCTCTTTGCCACAGGGCAGAATTTTAACCAGAAAGATTTGTGAGTCTCAGCATACTACTACCACTAGTACAGCTATCACTGTCCTGGTGCAGTGTCATGGGCTTAAGTGAAATCATCGAAATGATCTGTAGGATTTGATAGTATTTTTTATTCAACTCCAGTCTGAAGCTTGGCAGTGACTTTGGCCCTTTTTTTCATTGTCCTGTTTGTCACAGTTCACATTTCATCTGAAGCCAGCAGGTCTGTCTTGCTTAGGAGAAAACATTCTAATGTGTTTTTCATTTTCTGTGCTGACACTGCTTTTTGCCTGTTATTGGTAATACCAGCAGGTATAATTTGAATGACTTGTATGGCTGTCTGTGGATGACCACTGCAAATGCATGAACGGTGCCCTCTAGCAGGTCAGAAAAGAAACTGGTGCAGAGTTGCAGCTTTCTCTCCTTTACAGTACATGCTGTACTGCAAAGAAGCTATTCTACTCCTTCCCTATATTTTTCACCATAAAATAGACTAGAACATATAATTTGAAGTTATGTGAATTAATACAGTCTTTTCACTCCACTGAAGTGGTATGCAACTGTGTGGTCCTTTTAAGGCCCAACTGAAATCACATAAAGCTAATATATTTGTTTTTACGTGGATTTACATACGTGTGGATGAAACTACTAGGCTGCCTCTAGTTCTAGTTAAAATGATATTATTTACTATGTTTATTAACATGGAAATGAATTATCTCGTTATAATTTGCCTGGCCATTCCAAATGTTTAAACCGATAAAACAACAAAGGGGTTTTTTTCTGTATGTAATTTTACTCTCATAAGTACATTTTAATATTTTTTTCTGAGTACTCTTATCCTTGTTGATAGATTGTCTAAGGAGAAGCTGTTAGAATTACCTTACTCATTTTGGAAATCATTTTAGGCAAGAAGTCCCAATCGGTAATGACTTAAGTTTACAAGGCTCTGCCGTTACTGCCCCAAACACGGTATTCCACAATATGTCCTGGTATGATTCTGTAATGTGGACTTCAGAAGACCAGAAGGAAAGGAAAATAGTCATTCATTTTGTAAGGCATGATGAACTGCTTCAACATCCTAAAGATACTTTAATTATGATAGAAGGTAAGATAAATTGCAAATACACCACTTCTTATGGCACAGTGTTTACTTTGAGTATGAAGTTAAGATATGTTGAAGTTGCGTTCAGTGTAAGTAGTAATGATCACGAAGGCATCTTCAAAGAAAGAAAAACTCAGCTGGAACTTTAAGTTACTGCTGTGCAAACTAGGAAATAATCACCTGTGAAGGTCTTATAAGGTCTATTTTAAAACTCCTCCAATATGGTTATTGTTAGTTCTGTTAAAATTAGCAAATTAATATGCTTTTGTTTTTAGCCGTGTCTACTGATTTTTTTTCATTTCAGATTTGAAAACTCACTGAATCTTCAGGGAAAAAACACTTTTATTACTGATTTGGAAAAGTTTTGGAAAGCTTTTCATAATACAAGCCTACAATTAACTTTGTCAGCCTCTGGATGTCAGTGTTGTTTCATATTAATAGGGCTTCTTGCAGTGTGAGGCTTATTTGGTTTTTATCATATTTCCTCAGAGAAGAAAAATAGTTACTGAACATTAAACAAAGCAATTTGGCAGGAATGCTAATAAGGAATTATTTCATAGAAGTAGTAAATAATGGCATATAGTACCATTCCAAGTGTAAAATAAAGTCTTTGGTTGTTTTCAAGTAGCGATGTGAATAAGCAAATGTAAGTCAGGTGGATCTTTGTGCAAGGGTCAGTGACGAAAACAATTTTGTTTTCTGCTTTGCTTTATGTTGAGCTCTGTTAGCTGCTTTGTTTCTGACATATTCCAACTTTTTTTTTCTCCATCTAACTGTATCTTTGTGAAAGCAGAATTAAAAATACTCCGTTTCTACTCTTTTTCTAACTTAACCACACAATATGACTTGGTAATTTTAATTTTTTTCTCAGATCTAAGTGCCAGAAGTTAAGTATGTGAGTGTGTGGATGTATGTGCTTTATGTTGGAGCACAAGGAAAAGGCATAATCAGAGTTGTAGCACTTTTTCTTTCCCCAGAACATTAATCTTGAACCTTGCCAATGCTACATGCTGTTTTTTATTGTTAAGTTTTTGGAGGTGGATATTTTGAAGTATCTCTAGAAGTCTTCCCAGCACTTTTAAAGGTACAGACAACCTTCAAAGGTTAAACACATTATGACATTTATTAGACAGATATGATTGAGATTCTACTCTTTTTGTTAAACACAAGCGATTTGTATGTCTACAACACAATACTCTATTCTTTTCATAATCATTATGCTGAAGTGAGTGTTTGGCATCATTTGGGCTGGAACTGAGGAAATACTTGGATGATGGACAGAATTTTGAATGACCCTCCACAGGGAAGGGTGGAATCCATAGCCATTGTTACATATTAGTTGAACTGAAGAGTGAAATGTTGTGGTTAACAAGTAGATTAATGCCCCTTGCATATCCTTATTATTTGTACATGAAATCACCATGATTCATACCACTGTCAGCCTCTGGTAATTCTGTCTTTTATGCCAATCTCTTAGAGGCCTTAATACATTTGCTCAATGTAACAGCCAAGCTGATATTCTGGTGACCTTTTAGCAATGTCATTTAAAAGTACTCTGAATTTTGTATGTTAATCCCTTGAATGAGAGTTCAAATCTATATGAGATGCTTTATCTGTGTCTCTGTACTTAGAGGATTTCTGTTTTCTCACGTTTTCAAATATCTGTGCCTTTGTTTATTTTCTTTAGTAGAAGTTTATTGAAGATATTTCACGTTGTTGTGGATTTTTTTCATTAGCAAGTAATGATGCAATTTTACTGATTTTATTTTCCTCTCCACAATACAAGTAACATCTATATGCAATAACTATCTTACAATTAAATGTCATAATTGCATGTCATAAACTTTTTGGAACATCTTAGTTACACTTAGTGGTAAACACCACCACTGTAGAATATGTTTATTTTAAAACAGTTTGCTCAGTTGTTTTAATCAACAGCTGATAAAAATCATATATTTTTATTGAACTATTTCTGAATAACTGTTCCCTGTTCCCAATTAATAAATGCACCACACATCCACTGAATCGATGAGATCTCAGCAAGGTTCCAAAATTGCTTCTGCAATCCATGCTACAGAAACTGAAGACACATTTTCCTGTGATTTGTAGTAGATCTGAAGGAACTTTTCCTGACACTGGAATTGGGAAATCAGAGAATCCCAGTTGTAATATGTTAAATGTATGCCTGTGTTCCTAGCGTGAGCTCAATTAGTAGCATGAAGTTCAGTGGATTTCTCACCTCATGTCAGTTATGACATAGTTGAATAGCTACTTCTCCATAAACTGCTGATAACCACCACCACCACCCCCTCCCCTTTTTCTGTTTTTAATAGGCGGAACATTAAAAGAAATGTGGAAGCTTACAAAAAGGTTTAAATGTGTTATTCCTGTGAGGTCTGCAGAAGATGGTCTGCAATTATTAGATCTTTCAGCTCCTTTTCTTTTACAAGGGAATGTAAAGTATTATGGGTAAGTTAAAAGTATTTGTTGATATTTTAGTAGGTGCAGTAGCAGATACCATTTTCTTCAGTAATTCAAACTGTAATGTTCAGGGGATAAATTAACTGAAGATTCTTTCATGCAGAATAAATAACATGGTCAGCGGTTATGAGATCAGGGATGAAATGCCATACTACTACTTCATATCAAATGGCTCAACTGCAGTTGAGCTTTACATTGCTCTGTAAAGCTGACACCTTTAATTACACAGCATCCTTAGTTCAGTCTTGCCTGTATTGTGGAGTAGGGCAGTATACGACAGAGACAGAAATGCAGATGCAAGTCTCTTAGGGCTACAGAAATGTCTAAATCTTTCTCATTTAGTCCATGTCTTCCATTTTTTAGTCTTTCTTAGTGGACTGAAGTCAAAACATATGTTGCTTTAAAAGCATATGCTGATATTTTTTACAATTTTTCTAATATTTAAATACAGCCTCGAAAAACAATTTCAGGCAGTCAATCCATGTTTCATTCCTGTGTTGGGAAAGTTTGTGTTTTGGAAAAAATAAGGGATTTTATTTTGGGTAGCCTTTCCTCACGTTTGCCTTAACTATTTATGGTTTTCAGTCACTGTAGAGAAGATGTCGATGAGTTTCTAAATTTCACAGTTCCAAGACTATGGGAATAGAGTACAGACATCTAGGTCTGGTATAAATGGTATACAATGTAATTCCATCTTTCTTCTCAACGAGAGCAGCAGTATTTTCTCCCAGTACTACACAGCAGCATGCAAGTCACCAAGAACAAAAATGATTCTACTTCATGCAAGATACTGAGTCTCCTCTCATCAGTCCTAATATGTTCAAGCAGAGCCCTGTGTTGCATTGCTTCAGTCCTGTAGGCAATAATTTCTGTGTAGAAATATTGCAAGTTTCACACAATCTCTAAAGTTTCCCAAAAGGGCTTGATAAAATTGATACAGATAATTATTTGTCACATATTGTTTTGACTTTTCCAGGTATGGCTGTCCAGAGCTTTTTTAAATGCAATATATGAGTATTCCTACTGGGACTGGATCTGGTCCCCATACTCCTTCATAATCCATATATTTCTCCAGCTATGCATAACTGACCTTCAGACATTGTTTTAAATGGCTGCATTGTAAAGGAAAATGCTAAGATATCCCATAATTGTTTATAGGATATTCAGGGAAGGAACCTCGCAAGAATGTTGACATTTCAGAGCTTTGTTCCACGCAGTTCTTTATAAGTAGCATGTACTTAGCAAAGTATGAAAAAAATGCTGTATAGCAGAATGAAAAGTGAAGTTATTTTTACTGTAGCAATAAGCTTGAATACCTACATAAATATTTGTGTGTGTGCATATCCATGTGTATTCATATATATAAATAAACACACACTTGCATATTAAAAATATCACAGCTAAGTTATTTTATTAGAGTTAGGTGGGTTTTGTAAAGAAAAAAAAAGTAACTTCATTGAGCTTGGCTTTATATCACCTGATCAGAACTAGTTGTATTGCTTTTTATGACATTTTGCATTTAATTCTAACATGTAATAAATAACTATTTTACTCCTTGAGGGAAATGAGAGTGACTGAAAATTGCTCTTCAATATGTTCATCTATTTGCAGCATTTATTATGTCACATATTAAATTTATAGCTGTTGGTGTAAAACATACCAGTAATAAAAAGAGATTGTTTTGAAAACTCAGTATTTTGTCATCCAGGTAAAGCCAAATTTCATCTCTAACCCTATTGTGCCTTTAGAGTGTGCTGCAAGTTCAGATTCACTCTTGCTTTTAGAAAGGGAGGTGTTTGTATTGCTGAACAACAAAGTAGTGATATGTAAAAGTTCGTTTAGCAGTGACATGAATTTATATGTAGCAATGTAGTGAACTTAGAATCATAGAATGGTTTGAACTGGAAGAGCCCTTTAAAGATCAGATTGCTCAAGGCCCCATCCAACTTGACTTTGAACACTTCCAGGGATGGGGCATCCATAGCTTCTCTGAGCAATCCATTTCAGGCTCTTGCCACTCTTTTCATAAGGGATTTCTTCCTTCCATATACAATCTAAATCTAACCTCGCTGAGTTTAAAACCATTGCCCCTTATCATATCATTACAGACCTTTATAAAAACTTCTTGTCTTTCTCAGAATCCTTTTATATATATTGAAGGGCCACAAAAAGTTCTCCCTCCTCCAAGCTGATCAATTCAAACTCTCTCAGTCTTGACTTACAGTTTTCCTGCTTTCTGCGCAATAACTTTTTTTTTCCTAGATCAAAATGATTTACATTTCCTCTTCAAAAGCAACGTTAAGAGTTTTGACATGCTCTAAAGTTTTTATGTGCTTTAAGGCTCTATGTCTGGTAAAATAGATGTTTTAAACAACAATAGAAATTTGCACTCACACTGAGTAAGGACATCACAGTATTTTTTTTTTTCCTTGCAGAAAGCTTCTAGTATAAATAAGTCTGCATTTGGTTTATCTCAGTATCTTGTTTTAAATGCTAGGTGCAAGCAGTGTTCAACTCCAAAGCCTATCAAGAGTCTAAGTTCCCTTGCGGCAGAACAACGACCATCGTGGGAACCAAGTGAAATAGCACAAGGTCAGCTGATGTGATACTGTCCTGAAATAATTTTGTGCCTTGATTCTGAAGGTTTCGTATGGAATAGTTTGATTTCTGTATAAAACTGTAAAATTTATTCACCTTTTTACTAGTTGAAGTAACATATTTAATTTTGAAACCATTACAGTATGAATTAAAGGATTTTATATGTTGAACAGTTGCTGCTACTATAGGTATCACTAGTAACACCTACCACAGTACAGGTATAACAAATTTTTGGTTGCATCTGTCATTTTTAAACTGGCGCATGCTTGCAGTCCCGCTTTGTCTTTAGAATAAAGACGAAGTCAAATCAGTTTTTCTGATTTGAACTAAAGACAAAAGTCTTATTTAATGACTAGTACAGATTACACTTTTATCTTCTGTAAGTCTGTCTGGGGCTGTCTACCAGCTTCCGAACTTCTCCTCTCTGCTGATTAAATTCACTAACTACCTTTTCTTCTAATTCCTCCTCTGGCCGATCCTCAAAACCTTGGGGTAAGGTATAGGGGTGGGGAGAAGGTGGAAGGGTGGTTGGGAGCCCCTCCTGGGGTCTCTGATTTCTGGGAGGGGTGTTGTGTTTCTGTAATAAAAAGAAATGATGTGGGTTTGGGAGTTACCCAACCCCCCACACTTTGTAAAATGACCCAGGCTAAAACTCAGTCGGCTGGAAGTTTAGATGAAGCTATATTCACAGCTCAGCACAATGTACAAGCAGATATATACACTATATACAGGAATATTTACAGAAGTATACAAAGTAAAGGGAATACAGGGCCTCAGATTTTTCACCTGTCAATTTTTACTTCTAATGACAGTAGTTAAAGTCAGTTACTATTGAAGGATGGATATTGTCAGCTTGAATTGTTATGGTTTGTCTTTCATATTCACTCTAAGAAGTAGATCAATTTTTTTTTTCTTCAGTTTTAGGTATTGAGCCACTCCAGTATGTTTTTGTTATGAGGTTTACGCTGGTTGATGGAACAGGACCACTAAACGCATACCTTTTTGATTACGTAAGTAAAACTAGGTAAAACTATACTCTACAGATTATATGAGTTTGGATTGTATTTAGTTTTAGAATAGCAAATGTATGTACAGACATATATTCTGTGTAACCTGCAGTGTTTTGCAGGGACAGTTGTGAGCACCGTAATGTCATTAATACTCTCTCTTCGGTACATTAATACTCTTGCACAGAATGCAATTTTTTAATAAAATATCAGAGTATAGAACATCAAAGCACAACTACAAGACTGAAGCTTGTAGATAGATTATTTGATATTTCCACAGACTTCTCTGCACTTCCATGGCTGAATTTCTCTTTTATTGGCAATGTTAAATTATGGAGCCTGAATGCTGTTTAAATGATTGGAATGTTTTACATGTGGGTAACTTGTGGATATCTCATTACCTCTTTTTTTAACTCCAAGTAGAATCTATCCTTTCAATAACTCTTGTGTTTTGTGTCATATGACCGTTACTAATTATGCAATATTAATATTCAACATTAATTTTGATATCCAGGCAATGATTGTTAATAACTATGAAAATTGTTTATTAACATTAAATCTCACCAGAAAACTTATTTACAAGATTTGAAATGCACGTTTTGGGAATTTATACACACAGGGAACAGGCAAAATTGAAACACTTTAAGAGGTAACCAGCAAATGCAAACGTTTTACTGGAAGAGAAGGTCTTTGCGGTCAATATACTGCTTGCGGTTAATTATCCTGCTTAGCCAATAGATGATGCAGGAAGCTCCTTTCTGCTTATGGCAGAAGGCAATTAGTGAATTACAAGAGGCTTGAAGTATTTACTCACTAAGTATTATCGAACAGTACCCAAAGCACATAGAGGGGTTGCTGTCAGTGGTCTCAAAGCTATTAGAGGCTTTGGAGTTTTCCCAGGCTCTTTTCTCAGGCACCTGGGAGTCTGGCACAGTCTCTGACCTGGTTCCTCTTGATTCTGAATTCAGCAGAAGCCTTGCAGAGGGGCAGGCAGGATGCAATGCGATGTGCAGGCTTGGCACAATGTCACACTGGCTATGCAGGCCAATCGCCTGCAGGCATTTAGAGCCTGTTCTTGTTTGTGGAGTTCCACGCAGTTCAGGATGCAATGAAACAATAGCAGCAGGCATGAATACAACGGCAGAGAGCACGTTGTGTTACCTGCTCATCCCTTTTTATCAATACAGCCCGAGACTAATGGGCCTTTGGACATAGATTAGCCAATCAGGATGGCACTTTGCCAAGACTGATCATATTAGGTGAAGCCAGGGCTTTTGTTTTCCTTTCCCGCAGTTACTTCCCCCAGCCAGCACAGAAGAAGGGGGAGCAGGGGAACATGTCTGGGTAAGCCAGAGTCCTTAGACTCAGTGGCTCCAGGTTCACTGTCCTCTTTCCTGCAGTTGCTTCTCCCCATAGCAGAAGGGGGGAGAGCACAAATACATATCTGGGCAAGCCAGGACATATATAAGCCTATTTTGGCCTATTTAGGCCTACTATGACAATGACCTTGAGGTAAACATAGACCTTTCTTCCCCTGAACTTAGGCAGGACACAGCTATAGCTATACAGATATTTGTCTTTGATTTCAGAAGCGGTTGATTCAACTACTTGGCTAACCTTAAAGTTAACCTATCTTCAATTTTCTCTGAAGCAGCTTAAGACCATTCCTTCTTCCTGAGACACTGGAGATTGGAGGGTTTTCCTGTCATTACAAACTATATGATTTTAACTTCTGAAGGCTAAAAAAACAACATTCATTCCATATAAGAGGTTTTTTTAATCCATATCAAAGTTCTTTGAAAACTTTGACCATCCCCACTGTTCTTCTGGATTCCTCCCAGGTGGCATACATTCCTACTGGTGATACTTCAAAGTCAGTACAATACCTTCCAAGCCTAAACTTGGGTCCTTCAGCACCACCTGAGAAGGAACTGGGCTACTTTGAAGTGCAAATTTATGCTAGTATCCATTCTAACTTATGTGAGAATGCTCTTGGTTCTTTTATTTCCTTTCTTTATAGGAAAAGCCATTGAAGGAAAAAAATTGGAAATTTTGTAGTCAGAAGAAAAATTGGAGGAATGAGAGGAAAAATTAGTTATCTGTCAGTTTTGCTACTGGATTATCCAGTAACTTCTGATACTTCCATCAAACATGTCATACAAAAATTATACAAAGGCAAATTATTCTGTGTTTGTATCTTTTAACAAAAAGGAATAGTTGCCATCAGAACCCTTTGAGAATGTATAAGGTAACGAAACTTTAGAGATACAAAAACAGGTAACAAACTTTGAAAGAAAAAAATAGTTATTTTGTCTATCATACTTAGTGTATGTTGTTTAAAAATACAGAGAAAAAGTTTATTTAACATTTTCGTGTTCCATTCTTTGTTTTACTGCTCTACCCAGAAATCCATCCCACAGTATAAAAGCCTTACTCATCATTTTTAAAACTCTCACTAAGGGTGTTTTATGAATCCATGTTGGAGTGCCATCTTATTTTCAGCTGACTTTGTTCCTCTCAAAATTTCTTCCGGCTACATGAAGGGGCTGTTGATGAGGACCGATCATCCTCTGAAGCCATAACATTGCCTTGTTATGGAGGCCTATGAGGAATATCTGCCAGTTATTTGTATG
Source organism: Ramphastos sulfuratus (assembly GCA_013399055.1). Lineage (NCBI taxonomy): Eukaryota > Metazoa > Chordata > Aves > Piciformes > Ramphastidae > Ramphastos > Ramphastos sulfuratus. Next base: position 25,890 of record WBNM01014130.1, read on the forward strand.
GACCTACATGTGTTTTCTAGGTGGCTGTAAGTCCCTGAATATTCATGGGTACAGAAATACAGACTATTAATTTTTTCAGACAGTCTGAGGGTTTTTTTTTTGTATCTGAATAATTGATAATGTTGTTCTGTTGTGTTACCTATCTGTATGATTTTAACTTCCTTAATTGATAAGAGAACATGCAGTCAGGATTCTGGGTGATGATTACTTAATGCCTCTTGCAACACTTCATACTTTTCTGTTCTCTTCCAGGAAAAGTTTTTCCAAATTCCTGCCTCTGAAATCTTAGCTAGCAATTACCTTCAGCAAAAGATGCAGATGACCATGAATACTCTCTGTCCTCCAGGAAGAAAATTAGGTCAGCTTGCTATTATTTTTAAAGGGAGGTGGAAAGAGAAGGGATCTTCCAATTGCTTTTTCATAGAAAAAAGTCTTAGAATTCAACTTTTGTATGGGCAAAACTCAGCAGAGAAATGAAGGAATCTGTAAGGAGAGTTCCAATTAATTTGTTTTGATGTGTTTCTGTAATATTAGAACTCCTATTAAAGAAAGAAAAGTAACAGTTCAGTCAATTCTCATGTAGCATGCAGTGATGTGTGAGTACAGTTATGTCTGTGCAGGTGCTAACAGATTGTTTGTATTCATCTAGAAGTTAACTAAAACACCCTTGCATTGAATGTCACAGTGTGTTAGGGAAAACTAAAAGGGAATTTAGTATGGCACATGTTTTAGGTGATATTCTGCTTTTGAATGCACATGTTGATTTACAGCATCCCTTGCTATAGGAAACATTCATGGAAATTGAGCAAACCTTTAATCCAGTCACAGAGCTTTTGTGCAGTATTCATTATGGTGGAAAGATCTCTGCCTAAAATACGCAGGTGCAAGGCAGCTCTGTGTCTCTGCCACAGGTCCAGCCTCCAGAGCATACTCCCTACTCCTACTTGGCAGTCTCTGACCACCACAACCATACTCATAAAAAGTTGCCCTATTGTAAAAGCTGTAAATGATATTCCCTTTGAGATGAATGAAGTTGACTCAACTGAGACACATGGAGATGAGTCTTTATAGATGCTACACTGCTGGTACTGAGAGTTTTAGGATGATGCTGGGGTGGAGCGGGTGAGGCTTGGAAGATTGTCACTGAACACCATTTCAGATGATGGTTGGAAATTTTAAGATACAAATTTGAATTTCAAAATCAGTAATTCACTTTTGTTCCTATTAATTGTTGTATACAATTAGATATCCTGGTTAAGATCTTGTTTGTTATACTTCTCTCCACTAAAAGTTAGAAACTAATATTAAACAATAATTTGGGGTTTGTTTGTAGATGACTTGCCATGGCTGGAATGCTTCATCAAGTCGTATAACGTCAAAGATGAGACGAAACATCAAGTTTATTACCAAATTTTTGACACTACAGTTGCTGAAGATGTTGTATAGTGAGTGATGTGTTGCTAGAAGGAAGTAATCCAGTAAGAATACAATTTTTTTTTTTTTTTTTCGAGAGTGAGGTCAGAAACTGTGGTAAAATAAATGTCTCTGTTCCTTTTGTTCAGTATGTATGAAGTTCTCATTTGTATATTAATGTGATCAGGAGTTATCCTTTGATGTGTTTACTGCTTTACTGGCATAGACCCTTACGATCTGCATGCAAGTAGAGGTGGTAAGGCTTTTCACTGGAGCTTGCTTGGCTCAGACTGGCTGAAGCAATCGAGTATCCATCTGTCCTTCAAAAAGGCAGTGATGAGGTTGTTCTAAACTGGTGAGTTTTACTCAGAAAATACAGTAAGAATGATGCTGCTTTAATTTCTGTATTTTTTCAATGGGCTTTCCCTTGGATTACTTAGTGCAAGCATATGTTACTGTTCTCAGACACTTTGATGGGGAGGTTGTCTGCTTTTAGAGGATGCCTTGATTTTGCATTGATAGATAGAATTAGACAGAAGTCTTCCTTTTAATCATACTGAGGTAATTGTCTATGTTCTGGTAATGATAGATTCTGATGGAGTTAAGAATGTGGCCATGTAATAATTATCACTGAAATTAAAGTCAAGCCATGAAAGAAAGTAAGATAGTGTGAAATTGTAAATGAATATTGACATTTGCTAGATTCTAATGGTTTTTAAGGTGGCTCGGTTTGGCATCAACATTGTTAGTATGCTTATTAGCTGGATCTCACATATCTGGCTAAATTTACTGTCAGATTGCACTGCCCAGATCTGTTGTTTCTATCTTACATAATCAGAATGTATGACTAAATTTAGAGATACAGAAGTGATTGGTGATACTGCTCGACTAGAAAAATTGGTGATTTCACTTTGCATTCAGAAGTCTGGAGGACCAATTCAGGACGTTTCTCCAAGAATAATTAATGTAGAAATCCCTGTCAAATGCTTTCCATCAGATAAAGTTACTTAATATTTACAACAGATGCTTTTTAAGGAATTTCAGAAGGAAGACGGAATACTCGTAAGTAGATTATCATTTTGATAGTAGATGACACTTTGGGTTTTAAATCTTCAGGGCTGTCCGGTTGATTATGCAATTTGTAATTTAAAATTTCATCTAAATATCTTCTGATAATTTCCTGGTACTCTAAAAAATTGTCATAAACCAGGAGATTGTTTTTATTGATGGAAATATAGGAAGAACCAAGTGGTTAGTGGATATTTCCTTTAAAAAGTATGAAAAAATAGAGTAGAACAAGCAGACCCTTCCTGTGTTTAAATTATTTCAGAAGTTAGAGCTTAAGTTGAAGGCAGTCTGTTCTGCTTCTCTTTTATATAGTGGAGGAAAACAGTGGAAGGGAATGTTTTTATTTTTAGACTTTTGTTAAGAACTCTGAGAGATTCTGATATTGTTAGATTTTTCTAAATAAGTCTTTTGTAAAATAATAAAAAGAATCTGATTTGAACATTGGTGTAAATTAAATCAGTTTCACCACATTCCTTGTCTGGGATCCCTGTCAGAAAACTGCATGTGCATCAATTGATTTTATGTTTGGTTTGGTTTTTTTTTTCACTGTTGGTTATTGTAATAAAATGTTTAATAACATTTTTTTCAGATATGGAGATTTTCTTTCACTTGACTTTTAGTTCCTAGATCATAAGACTGAAAACTGTCATCAAGTACAAAACACTCCCAAGAGAATATTTGTGTAGTTTATTTGATTGAAAAATACATGTTTAATTATCTTTTTAATGTAATTCATAGAAATAATTTTAATTAGTAATCAGAAATAATGTATTTGGCCATACTAAAGATCACTGTATAGACAGTAGTGTACATCCAGTTGAAAGTGTCTGTGTCTCATTGGTAGCCTTCATATGGAGCAATGGAAGTCACAGAGATGGGGCTTGGATTTTTAGTTACTCATTTTCTTCATCACTGCTGAGGCCTGTGAATGGCTAACTGATGGGTGGAAATCTTGGGATGGCTGTGCCCTGATCTTGCAGCACTGGCAGACTCCAGTTCCTAAAAGCTGGGCATCTCAGGCAGCAATGACTTTTAGCTCCTACTAGCAACCTCCTTAATAAAAAGTCACATTTCCCTTGGTCAATTTCTTTAACAGGTGTGTGATTTAAGTTTCTAAAACGTTAATAAAAGGTCAAATGCCTATTTTGATAGTTAAATTACTGGAATAGATCATAACATATTGAAAGCCACTCAAATGTTGAATAGTAGATCAGGTTAACATTGGTACACTCAGATCCAGTGAAAGCTCCAGGCATGTCTTCCTGGTGTCTCATCTTCCTATATCCTCATACAGGGTAACTGCATCAAAACATCAGCTTCTTACTAGAAATGTGGGGTATGTGGCAAATATGCATGGAATGTGAAGTATATAGCACATAGCCACATCACCACAGGCAAGAGCAAAGAATATCTAATTGTAAAGGAGGAGCTGTGAAGGAAACTGTAAAAGAACAATGACAAACCTATCCTCTCCCCCCACAATTACAAAGGTAAGTGCATAGAAGTGATAAGATTGTAATTTTAAAAGTTTTTAAAGAAAACAAAACCACACAAAAAATAACAACTGTATTGGTTTGAGTTTAGCTTCCCAGGGGACTCAAAATATATCTAACAGAAACCAATACAATAATAGTAGGATGCCTTCCACCCTCCCACCCCCTTTGGAAAGGAAGAAAGAAAGGAGGAGAGAGAAGGGGTAAAACCACCCAAAGAACAGTCTTGCTGTGATTTGGAAGTTAAAAGTAAAACTTTTAACAACAAATAAAGGGTATTTAAGATAGGGGAGTTACAAATAGGTATAGGGAAGGGAAAACAATATACAAAATATATATATCAGAAAACAAATTAATTGTGTAATACTGTTGTCAGGGGTGCCTGTATGATTAGGCTCCTTGAAGTCACTTTTAAGAGTATTTGAAAACTTAAGGTTGAAAGTCTCTCCAAAGTCAGTTGAATTTAAGCTCTTGAATACCTCACACTGTTTTGAAACTCCAATTGGAAAGACAGAATAACATATATTGCAGAAAGAATGAGGCATTTCTGGTAGCTGACCTGCTGTGAAGTGGTGATTGAACTTTCTTGTCAGCTTTTGCTGTTACAGGATCCAGAGAGTTACTGACGAGGCTTTGAAATGCTTTGCTTAGTACTAATACTTCGCTGCTGAGCATCAGGAAGTGGGATTGCAAAGAGGGCAGAACCTGCAGGCTAACAAGCTGAGGTTTTCAGCAGAAGGAAGAGAGTTTGTGTTGATAGGAATGAGTGCTTAGCTCTAAAGTACCACCATGATTTACATCAGAAGAATCTATTCTCCTTAGCTCACCTTTTGGCCAAAGTATTTGTGATGATCTGGGAGTTCCCTGCCCCGCCCCCCCGCCTTTACAAAATCACCCAGACTAGACTCAGCTGGTTGGAAGTTAAGGACTGAAGCTCTATTTACAGCTTAGCACAATATACAAGCAGATAGATACACTATATACAGGAATATTTACAGAAATATACAAGTTAAAGGTAATACAGAAACACAACACCCCTCACAGAAATCAGAGACCCCAGGAGGGGCTCCCAACCACCCTTCCACCTTCTTTCCACCCCTCTACCTTACCCCAAGGTTTGCCTTATGGGCAAGGTGAGTTTGGAGGATTGGCCAGGGAGGTTAGAAGCAGAGTAGTTAGTTAGGTTACACAGCAGAAAGCCAGCAGCTCCCAGAGAGACAGAGACGAGACTCTGTCTTATCTGTGTTTGTGTTCTTGTTCTTATCTCAGCAAGCCTATGAGTGGAGCAGACATCACCGTTGTTTTCTTTTCACAGCCTATAATCTAATTCTTTTCATTAAAATATTCCAATTAGCCTCAAACCAGCACAGCATTAATACATGAAACTGGCAAGAACTGGGGCACGCCAATAAGGAGAAAGGCCAAATACCAAAATGGAGTTGTGAAAAAAATTTAAGCAAATGTATATGTTCAAGTTCTTCAGATGCACTCAGACCACTACAGAAAAATTAATTTTTAAAAAAAAATTAAATAAGAATTTTCTTCAGACAAACATTATTTCAACTGTACTGAACCTTGAATATTAAGAACTGGAAACAAGGACATTCAACAGAAGATGTAAAGAGAAGGAAAGAACAGTTTCAAAGAGCAGTAGCAAAGACAAGAAGTAATATTACAGCATGTGAGCCAGTTAGCTGCAGTTCCTGTTTGCAGCATTTCCTGTACACAAAATTCCCAATAAGAAATATGGATTTTGGAAACATCAGTTTGATAAAGAATTGCCAGATCTGAAATGCTGAAAAATGTGTAGCAGAATTGTGCCATAACTAGTGATTATGCTACAATGTGGTTTTCCTTGTTTTCTGCTACAACTCCAGTACTGCATGCAGAGGTTACCTCTATAAAATTGCTGCAGTGTTTTCATTTGTCTGCACAAACTAGGCATAGTGAAAGGCTAGGAATAAATCTACATTTAACAAGAAATCATAAAGAGAAAGAGCCAGCAGATAAATGCCTGGCTTCAAGCCTGGTGTCTCCAGCAGGACTTTGGTTTCTTTACTCGTGGGTTGATTGACAGGACACCAGGCCTGCTGGCAACAGATGGGATACACCTGTCTCAAAAGGGGAAAAGGAACCTACCATAGGAGCTAGAATGGCTCACTGAAAGAGCTTTAAACTCGATTTGAAGGTGTAAGGGCACAAAACCAGACTTGCTAGAAATAAGCCTGAGGGCAGCACACATTTAAAGGATGGTGTGCTAGCAAGGTCTTTCAGTCTGCTGTATCAGTGGACGTAGGAAGTGGAGACCTAAGTGACACCAAAGATGGTAGAACTACTGATGAATTAGCAACCACAGGAACACCTGAGAACAGCCAGTTAGGAATTAGGACTTCGCTGTGCAAAAAAAGGTGGCAAGACCTTTAGACCAGCTGCAGTACATCTGCACTACTGCACACAGCATAAGAAACGGGAGGAGCTTGAAGCCACTGTGTATCTTGAAAACATCACAGAAATGTAGTGGCATGTCTCACAGGACTTGAGTGCCAAAATCAATGGCTACAAACTCTTCAGAAGGAATAGGCAAGGAAAGAGGCTATGGCCTGGCCCTGTATGTCAGGGAGTGTGTGCTGGTTTGAGCTA
>WBNM01014132.1:0-22909 GCA_013399055.1 Ramphastos sulfuratus
CTCCTGGGCAGTTTGCTGCCGGGGAAGGGTTTCGTATCTGTATTACTATTTACTTGTGTATTGTTGTATATAGTTGTAAATATATGTAAATATGTATTTTTATTGTAAATTGTACAAAGATATAAATAAAGCTTCATTCCTTAACTTCCAGCAGGCTCAGTTTAGTCTGGGTGAATGTCTAACTGGGGGTGGATAACATCCAAACCACTACAGATGGGCTTCCTGCAAGGACATCGTTCCCATCGGGTCCTCTGAGAGAGCAACTCTGTCATCTCCATGGACTGGAAAGCACAAGCATCCCAACAGCTCCTCATGACCACAGGGATGATGGCATCAAGCTCCTCTTTAATTTCTGCTGGGTGTTCCCATAATCCCTTGCTCCACCCTAGTAATCTCCTCTTAACACAGAATTGCACAGAACCGCCTGGTTGGAAAAGACCTTAAGGTCATTTAGTCCAGCTGTAACCTAACATCTCCACATACACAACTCTGACCACGTCCCTAAGCTCCTCATCCTCAGGGTGAGACCCTGGAACAGGTCTTGGATGCCTCCTCCCTGCAGGTATTCAAAGCCAGGTTGGATAAGGCCTTGAGGAACCTGGTCTAGTGGAAGGTGTCCCTGCCCATGGCAGGGCAGTTGGGCAGTTAGAACTATGTAATCTTTAAAAGGTCCCTTCCAATCCAAACCATTCTATGAATCCAAGCATCTTTTAAACACCTCCAGGGATGGTGACTCCACCATCCAGGCTTCCAGGAGACAGAGCCAACTTTACTTGCCAGAATGGGAATTAAAAAAAAAAAAAAGGCTTGATTATGCTTCCCCCCCCCAGTCACCCAGATCACAAGTATTTTTATCTCTATTTTTTGTCCCCAGACTTCCACCTCACTGCTAGAGTGAAGCATGGACAAAGAGCACTGGTGGCAGTAACACCCTGCTTGCATCCCAGAGAGATTTCAGAGTCTTCCCCATATTCACAGAATCACAGAAACATGCAGGTTGGCAAAGCCCCTCAGGATCACCAAGTCCAACCTAGAATCCTACTCTACAAGATTCACCTTAAACCTTAGCCCTAAGCACCACATCCAAACCACCCTGAAACACAGCCAGGCTGGGGGACTCCACCACCTCCCTGGGCAGCTCATTCCACTCCCTGACCACTCTTCACCAGGAAAAGCTTTTTCCTAATATCCAATCTAAACCTCCCCAGTGTCAGCTTGAGGCCATTTCCCCTTGTTCTGTCTCAAATTCCCTGTGAGCAGAGTCCAGCAGCAGCCTCTCCACAATGTCCCTTCGGGTACCTGTAAACAGCAATGATGTCTCCCCTCAGCCTCCTCTTCCTCAAACTAACCATCCCCAGCTCCCTCAGTTGCTCCTCATAAGATTTATTCTCCAGGCCCTTCATCAGTTGTTTTTTTTTTTGCCCTTCTCTGGACCCACTCCAACACCTCCACATCTCTCCTGTAGTTAACCATACTGACTGCTGTATTCATCTGCCCAGCCCCACCACTTTCCAGAAAAGCCCAGGTCTGCTGGGCTGGCTGATGCTCCAATTCACAGCTGGGTCCATCTCCCCAGACCAATGCCCTTGAGAAGAAAGAGCTGATGGTAGCAGCACTAGGAACTCTGCCTGCCATGGTTTTCAGGGCTGCTTCCCAGGCAAAGTGGCCACAGCATGCCAGGACCATCCTCCCTGTCAGTCTTCCCTTTGGAAAGGGAATTTAGCTTCTCTGCCAAGGAAAAAAAAACCCAGTCGACCATATATTGATCTCAGCTGCTCTCTGCAAGCCTGACAGCCTCTCCCACCTGCTGCTTCCCAACACAAAATTGAGGAACCCCCACCAGCCACTTCTTCAGGGACTGTTTGCATGGCGGTGGTTGTTCCTTGTCACCAGCCATGGGTTCTGCCCTCCAGGAACTGCTTGTGCATCCCTGCCTGGTGGTTTTGGTTCCTTCCTGCCTGCCACCCATGGGCAGATGAGAGCCATCCTGCCTTTTTAAACCAGAGCTAGGGAGATTTAGGTTGGACATTAGGAGGAAGTTCTTCACAAAGAGGGCAGTGAATCACTGGAACAGTTGCCCACAAAGGTGGTGGAGGTCCCATCCCTAAAGACATTCAAGGGCAAAGTTGATGGAGCCCTGAGCAACCTGATCTAGTTGCAGATATCCCTGCATGGGGGTTCAACAAGATGACCTTTCAGGGTCCCTTCACAGAATCACACAGAGACATCCAGGTTGGAAATCCCTTGACATTTCGTACAGATCCACGGATTGCACTGGGTTGGAAGGGACCCTCAAAGATCATCTTGTCCATTCCCCCTGCAGTCAGCAGGGACACCTCCAACCACATCAGGCTGCCCAGGGCCGTATCAAGTCTGACCTTGAATTTCTTCAGGGATGGGACCTCAACCACACCCTGGGCAACCTGTTCCAGAATTCCACCACTCTCATTGTCACAGAATCATGCAGGTTGGCAAAGCTCCTCGGAATCACTAAGTCCAACCTAAAACCCTCCTCTACAAGATTCACCTTAAACCATAGCCCTAACACCACATCCAAACCACCCTTAGACATATCCAGGGTGGGTGACTCCATCACCTCCTAGGCAGCTCAGTCCAGTCCCTGACCACTCTCTCCATGAAAAATCTCTTTCTAACGTCCAATCTAAAGCTCCCCAGTCTCAGCCTGAGACTGTTCCCCCCCTGTTCTGTCTCCAGCAACCTGATGATTCTATGACTCTATACCTGAGCTGCTCCCAAGGGCACAATGATGCTGTCCTCTCCAGGTCCCCTTCAGCTGGCTGGGAGCTACCAGGGAGTAGCTGCTTTGGAAACCATAGACAAACTCTTCTGGTCACTTGCAGATCCAAGGAACCTTCCCATTACCTAAAGTCCCTGGGTAAAACCACAGCCTGAAGACACAGAGCCAAGCTCCTTGAGCAGCAAGCAGCACAGATGCAAACAGCCTTCCAATCTGGGCTTTTATTTATTTATTTCCCCACCCCTCTCCCTCCCAAATTAAATTTTCATTTAAATGATACAATTTGAAGCTCTTAACTCGATTTCTTCCCCCAGGCCTGGGGGCAGGCTTGTAACACCAACATCTCTGCACTCAGTGACAGTTTGACACCAGCAGCACAAAGCAGCTTGTTCTTACCAATCTCCAGTTTGATCTAAATTAAAAGCAGCAAAGACTTTGGTGTTCACCAACCTGTCAAAACGCGTTAATGAAAAAGAAATGCCTCCAAGATCTGCCTGCTGCAGGCTTCCTACCTGCACCCCATGCCCTTTGATTACCTGCCATGCAAAACCCAACTGACAAACATGTCCCCAAGGAGAGCTCTCCAGCTCCAATACGACTTCCTTTGTCATTTCCCTTATGATGACCTCAAATTTCACCATTTGGAGAAGATTTATTTGCATTTAAATCAAAGCTTGAGCACCTTAGACATATAAATCCAGAATCTTGGATTAGTTCTGGTTCACTGGTGTGCCATGGCTGCCTCCTGCTCCATGCCAGCTCTTCCCCAAAGGAGTGGAAGGGATTGAGGGGTTGGAAGGGATCACAGAAGACCTCTGACCCCTTGCCAGGCACCACTGGGGCTCCCCCCTCGCTCCTGAGCACCCTCTGACCTGCACTGGGAAATTGCATTAAGGGACAGCTCTGGCACCCAGCATCCTCACCCATCTTAAACATGGCACTTTGAGACATTGTTAGTGAGCATGGTGGGGTGGAGTTGACAGCTGGACTTGATCTTAGAGGTCTTTTCCAAACTTAGTGATTCTATCACCTTCCTCTGTGCACGAAGAGCTTTGGAAGTGATGGGGTGAGAAATAAAAATAAGCCATCAACTGCATCTTCTTTCTGTGGTCTGCAGTGACAGGACAAGGGGTGGCTCTAAACTAGAAAAAAAAAGGGAGATTTAGGCTTGATAAAGAAGAAATATTTTACAAAGAGGGTGGTGAGCCCCTGGCCCAGGCTGCCTAGAGACATGGTAGAAGAAATGAAACCATTTCCAGGTCAGGTTGTTTGGGGCTCTGAGCAACCTGCTCTAGTTGCAGATGTCCCTGCTGACTGCAGGGCAGTAGGACTAGGTGACCTTGAAAGGTCCCTTCCAACCCAAACCATCCCATGATCTCCTGGGCTCTGTGGTTTTTGCAAGCTCTTCAAGGACAGATGTAATTTTGCTGACAAGCTGCACTCTGCAGGAAGCTCCAATTTAAACTGATGCTGCAGAAGAGGAAACCTGGAGTTTCCCCTCTCCCCCCACCCTTCCTAAGCTCTTTTCTCCTTCAGGGATTTCACATCCTACTGCTCTAAAAGCAGGATTAAGGATTTACATACAGGTGGGACACCCAGCAGACCTCAGCCCCCCTTACTGCTCCAGCTGGAGCTCAGCCCTCAGCCTGGCCCCACACCTCCCCAGAGCTCCCCAGCACACACAGGGTGAGGGGGCACACGTTGAAGCTGTGACCCATTTCCTGCCAAGGGTCTCAAAAGCCACATTCGTGCTGAAACAAAGCAAGGCAAAACCCAGGGCAGGGAGGACTTGCAGCACCCCACTGCTTTCTCTGCCCAGCCTCAAGCTGGTTTGTCAGAGGGCTCATCTTGTGCAGAAGCACCTTTGGGCCAGACTTACTGTCCCTTGGGACACAGACACCTTGGAGCAGGTCTGAACTCACTGTGCTCATTTCAAACACAAGGAAAGTGTGGACTTTAAAAGCCCAAAATCAGCACTAGGTATTTCTGTCTAGCATCTCCAGGACAATCTCTTGCAGAGAGCTTCCCCATCTTCACAAAAGCAGAGCAGCATCCAAAGCCAGTGCAGCTTTCCATGGAACCATAGAATTGTTTGGGTTGGAAGAGACCTTGAAGGTCATCAAATCCAACTGCTAACCCAGCACTCCCAAGTCCAGCAATAAACCATGTCCCTCAGCACCACACCTACATAGCTTTTAAAGCCCTTGAAGATCACTGAGTGAAACCATAGAATCATAGAATGGTAAGGTTGGAAGGGACCTCAAGGATCATCCAGTTCCAACCCCCTGCCATAGGCAGGGACACCTCCCACTAGCACAGGTCACTCAAGGCCTCGTCCAACCTGGCNGCCCTATCCCAAACCACCATGTCTACAGAGTTTTTGAACACCTCCAGAGCTAAGGACTCCACCACTGCCCTGGGCAGCCTGTTCCAGGGCTTGACAACCCTCTTGGGAAGAATTTGTCCCTAACATCCAATCCAAACCTCCCTTGGTGCAACTTGAGGCCATTTACTCTTGTCCTGTTGCTTGTTCCTTGGGAGAAGAGACTGACCCCACCTCACTCCAACCTCCTTTTCAAGTAGTCACAGAGAGCAATACTCAGCCAGGCACTGCTGTCCCTCAAGACAGATTTTACACTGGGAGCTCACCAGCTGCCAGGGCTGCCACCAGCTCAGCCCAGAGGCTCCCCAACCTTCTTCCTGCCAACCTGGAGCTTCTACATCTGTGCTGGGGTCACAGCACCTCACAGCCAAAGCACTGAAGGGGTAGGCAAGGGGATGTGCCAGCCCCAGTTAGGAAAAAAGCAGCAGCATTAAAGCACTTGGTTGCCTGCCCATAACTATCTGCTGCAGCTGGAGTGTTCCTAAAGCCTCCCTGACCACCAGAAATGTGAGAAAGAGCTCAGCCCATTAAGCAGCTATGGGGGTGTGTTGAGCATGTGAAGTGCTGTTAGCTGTCTACACTCAGACACCACTTGTCTCTCCAGGCATTTAGATCATGGTAGTGAGATATAAATATCTAATAGCCCAGAAAACACTTTTGAACAATGCTCCATAACAGACCTTAAGTCTCCCTCCTCCCTAGGTCTGGGCATCCAAGCAGAAGAGCCTCTCTTAGAACCTAAAAAGCACCTTCTCTTCACTGTGAGAGCCACCCACTTCTGCTTTGCCAAAGACACTATTTTAAAATAATTTTAGTGTTTACCTGGTTCTTGGAAGTGCTCTTCATTTGAGAGGGTTCTGGATAAGATGAGGATAAGTGCTTCTTTAAACTGATCAAAGTGGACCTGTGGAGGGGGGGAAAAAAGGAAGGAGGGAATCAACTGGTGCAGATAATTAAAAATCAGATCAATAATTCAGCAAGGAGATGGACAAATTAGCCAAGCAGACCAACACACTGAAAGAAAAGCATGCCTGTGTCTGCCTCAACAGGGGGCAGGGATGAACCTCAGCTCCTTCACTCTTGGAGGCTTAAGGAAGTGACAAGATGACAAAGCCTGAACCTTTGAACCCAGAGAAGAGATGATTGCTATCACAGAACAACTCAAAGCCACTGCTTTAATGCATTGGTTGTGGTTTGATTTTTTTTTATCTCCTCCCATCAAGCAGGAAGCAAAAAATGACATATCCAGAAGACCAAGAAACATATGGATCAGGTTGCAGGTGTCTGTTCCATGGAGATAGAATCATAGATGATAAGGTTGGAAGGGACCTCAAGGATCATCCAGTTCCAACCCCCTGCCATAGGCAGGGACACCTCCCACTAGCACAGGTCACTCAAGGCCTCATCCAACCTGGCCTTGAACACCTCCAGGGAGGGAGCAGCCACAACCTCCCCGNGGGGTTGGAACTAGATGACCTTTAAGGTCCCTTCCAACCCAAACCATTCTGTGAATCTCCATCACATGAGATCCCTTGCTCAGGGTCAGTGGCTCCTACAGTGAGATCCCAGCCCTGACCAGTGATGAGATATTCAGCTCTGGAAATGCTCTGCTGCCCTAATTAAGCTTCAGTAAACACTTTCCAAAGCGGATGGCAGAAAGCTGCAACCCCTTCCAGGACAGCCCTGCCCTGGCTCCTGCTGCAGCTCTGTTTGGGCTAGACTGGAAATATAAGGTCTGGAGTGCGGTTAGGAGAAAAATAAGGAGAGATGATCTTACCACTTGGTTTTTTTCCCCCCCCCCTCCTCTTTTCCATCTGTTTTTTCCTGGAAAGCCTCCTGCCTTACCACCACAACAGTTGGAAAGGGGCTGAGCATCCTTCACAGCCATGCCGGGGAATGTCAGCAATTCCAGCCTGGGGGGGCAGGCAGGACGGAAGCTTGGGGACAGCTGGGGAAGCTATTTGACATGGGTCAGCAGCAAGGCAGAGCTGGCTGCTACCATTTCTTCTGGCTAAATAAATCTTTGGAGAATTTTTGTTGCACTGAAAAAGAGATTTTGTATTTAAAGAACCCACTGAGGCTGCTGTTGTGGGCAGGGTGGATAGCTGTGAATCCACCATAGAGTGAAGGAGATGGTTGGAGTGGGGATTTTAGTGCTGTTGTGGGGAGGGCACAAGCAGCAAAACCCATATCTGCAGTTTGCCAGCTTGTTCTCAGGGTTGAGCCAGCCAAAAAAAAAAAAACCACTGACATGCTCCACAGCACGATGGCAGAGCTGGGGGCTCAGCCATGGGACCCCTATGCAGGAGAACATCTCATCCCATAGCTCAGGCAGTGCAAATCAGCCCTAAGGTTCTAAACACGGAGTAATTAAGTAGTTAGGAATACGTTCAGCAAAGCAGCTTGTCAGGAATGCCTTCATCTGAATACTAATTGCTGCCATTCGTTTCTGAGCACTGGTGTACTTCAAAAAGGACACTTTGGAGAGAGAGGAGAATTTGCCTGATTAAAAAATAAAAAAAAAACCCAAACTTGACATTTAGACTAAATGAGGATGAATAAAAGATGAGAGGGTTGGAATAACAGGTCCCCTTCCCCATGGGATCTTCTCAGGAAGGGAATGGTGATGACAGCCACAGGGGGAAAGACCAGGTCCTTCAGTTGGGTGCTGGCTTTGGATGGGACCTTGAGGCAGCAAGATCAAAGTAAATCACTTTGCATCACTCCTGCAAGCACCAAATTACAGGGCAGAGTGAAAACACCCAAGAGCAGCCCTGATATCTACCCTGCTCTATAAGCAGCACCAATCACCAAGGGGGCGAAGGAATGATCAGAGAACAGCTTAGGCTGGAATCAATCTCTGAGGTCATCTGCTCCAACCTTCCTGCCATGGGCAAAGGCATCTCTCAACCAGACTTGCTCAAGGCCTCGAAAGAGCAGGGGAGGGGCTGAGCTCTCACTGCTGCAGCTGCCTAAGGGACCGATGGCTCCAGTGTGGAGCCCCCAGAGCAATTTTACCATGACCACCACATCGCCAAAGGCACCCGTGGAAGATTAAGCTGCGGGGCAGGAGGTGGCCATCCTCCAGCCCTCACTGCCAGCGCTCTGCTCTGCTGCACAGCAGGATGCAAAATGCAAATCAGCAGCACAGGCACGGCTCAGAGGGGTCCCATAAACACCTACTGAGCAGCAGCACCTAACTATGTGGCTGTAACCCGAGCTGGTAGATCACAGCNGCCTAAAAGATGGAGCCCAAGAGATGAGGAATATTTTTTCTTCAGGAAAACCCCTCAAACCAGGTAACAAGGGAACAACAGTGTCTGTGCTGCACCTTTGACCTTGGCTGTTGCAGGTCTGTACAGAGGGCACTTAGAAATGCAAAACAGCCAAGTGAAAGTTGTGCTCACGTAAGAGCCAGGCAAAGCAGCCTGTTGCTGCTGCTCCCCAGCAATGTCCTTCCTCATGCTCAGATGTGACTTCCTGGGTTCCAGCTTGTGGTCACTGCCCCTTGTCCTGTCACTGTCACTGAGTACTACTGAAAAGAGTCTGGCCCCATCCTCTTGACCTTCAGATGCTGATCAACACTAATCAGATCCCCTCTCAGGCTGCTCTTGTCCAGACTCAACAGCCCCAGGTGTTGAGCCCCTCCTCACAGATAAGCTCCAGTCCCCTCAGCATCTTTGAAGCCTCCACTGGACTCTTTCCAGTAGTTCCCTGTTTCTGTTGAACTGGGGATCCCAGATCTGACCTCACTAGGGCAGAGCTGAAGGGGAGGACAACCTCCCTTGACCTGCTGGCCACACTCTTCTGAATCCACCTATTGGCCTTCTTGGCCATAAGACCACACTGCTGACTCACGGTGAGCTTGTTGTCCACCAGCACTCCCAAGGTCCTTCTCTTCACAGCTGCTTTCCAGCAGGCCACCCTGCACCTGTACTGGTGCAGGTGGTTATTCCTCCCCAAATACAGGACCCTTTACTCACCATAGCTAAACCTCATGAGATGCTTTTCTGCAGGCTGCCCAGACAGGAGTGTGTCACTTCCAGGGATGTGACAGCCCATGTGAATAGGCAACAAGTCCACAGTGATATCACGGAATCACAGGATGTTAGGGGTTGGAAAAGACCCAAAGAGACCACCCAGTCCAACCCCCCTACCAGAGCAGGACCAGACAATCTAGCTCAGGGCACACAGGAACACATCCAGACAGGCCTGCAAAGGCTCCAGACAAGGAGACTCTACAACCTCTCTGGGCAGCCTGTGCCAGTGCTCTGGGACCCTTCCAGGAAAGAAGTCCCTCCTTGTGTTGAGCTGGAACCTCCTGTGCTGTAGCTTACATATCCTTGATTTGTTTTTTACTTCAAGAATATCCCCACTAGAAGGATGGTCCTGGGCAGCCCTGGGGAGAGGAGCACTAACAGCAGCAGTGATGCACAAAGCACTTATCCTCTTCTGGAGAGCTGCCTCAGCCACTCAAACCAGCCCAAAAGCTTTACAATCACCAAGCAGAGAAGTCCAGAGCAGCAAACCACTCTTGGGGTATGGAAAGTCTTAAAGCTCTTTTCATCCTGCTTGGGTGGATTTGAGGGATTTGGGAACTCTGCTTACAGAAGGCTTTGAAGAGCAACACAAGAGCTGACAGGTCCCTGCAAACCCCACTGCAAGACCAGGGCTCTGCTCAGTGCTTGGGGCATGCTAAGTCCCTGGTAGAGGAGAATTTTCTCAGAACAAGTAAAACAGAGGCAAGCCAACAGGAATCAGGGATTTCCCCAGGGGAATTCAGGATCAGCCAAGCTGCTGAGCAACACCAGCACCTCTGAGAAATCTTGACACCTGCTTGAAAGCACATTTCCTATGAATCCATGACTTATTACCACTAGAAAGAGAGCCACCATGTGCCAAGCTACCTGTTGCTTCTCACTATGTGTCCCTGCAATGCAAAGCAGCAGACTGCAAGTCCAACCTCTCTGGGGCAAACCAGCACCAGTGCCTCCTTCCAGCTCCTCCTTCCCCTTGATCTTCTAGCACAGTCCTTTTCCCAAAGCCATGTGCTTGCTTGGAAACTCCTTCTAGCAGCAGCAGCCAGGTTGCAGGTGGGGAAGACACAGGAACAGAGCAACCTTGCAACCAAGTCTCCTGCCTGGCACGGAGAGAGCTGCTGCACATCAAGGGGAGCAGCATCACAGGGGGCTCAGAGAGAGGCTATTTGCAAGAGGTCACCAGCCAAAGCAGAGAAAGAAGCTGGTGAGTGAAACCCCAGACTGCTGGCTTTATTGCAGGCTTGTTAATGCAATAGCACAGGGGGAAACCTGAACTCCCTGTCCTTGCCTGAGGGCAATGTGAAGGACAGACAGCCCTTGTGCGGAGTCTGATGGTACCAAACTTACTCCAGGTCTCTGCACATCCTAGAATCATGAAGTATTTTGGGTTGGAGGGGACCTTTCAAGGTCATCTAGTCCAACCCTCCCCTCCCCAGTCAGCAGGGACATCTGCAACTAGAGCAGTTGCTCAGAGCCCCAAGCAACCTGACCTGGAATGGTTCCAGGGATAGGCATCTACTACTTATCTGGGCAGCCTGGGACAGGGTCTCACTACCCTCAGTACAAAAAATTTCTTTCTTCTCTCCAGTCTGAATCTCCCTCTTTTGGTTCAAGCCATCAACTCCCTGTCCTATCACAACAGGCCCTGCTCATATGTCTGTCCCCAGCTTTCTGGTCAGCCACTTTAAGCATAGAAAGGCCACCAGCAGGTCTCCCTGGAGCCTCCTCTTCTCCAGGCTGAACAACCTCAACTCTTTCAGAGGCATTCCAGCCCTCCCATCATTGCTGCGGCCTCCCCTGGCTCTGNATTAGCTGCCACTTAATGGGTATTGCCCCTCTGAGACACGGTGAGAAGGGCAGCCTGTAATAAAGACTTGATCTTAAAGGTCTTTCGCAGGTGGCCGCTACAAAAATAAACCCCAAAATAATGAAAAAATCAGTCACATGCCCAGTGTCATTACCACAGCCCATGAGCACTGTCTGTGTGCTGGTTTGAGGCTAACTGGAATATTTCAATGAAAAAAAATACATTATAGGCTGTGAAAAGCAAACAATGGTGATGTCTGCTTCACTCATAGGCTTGCTGAGATGGATAAGAACAAAGACACAAACAGATAACACAGAGGGAGAATCTTGGTCTCTCTAGCTGCAGGTTTTGTCTGCTGGCCTCTCTGCTAACTTAACTAACCACTTTCCTTCTAACTCCCCTGGCCCATCCTTCAAACTCACCTTGCACATAAGGCAAACCCTGGGGTAAAGTGGGGAGAAGGTGGAAGGGTGGTTGGGAGCCCCTCCTGGGGACTCTGATTTCTGGGAGGGGAATTTTGTTTCTGTATTACCTTTAGCTTACATATTTCTGTAAATATTCCTCTATATTGTGTATATCTCTGCTTGTATATTGTGCTGAGCTGTACATAGAGCTTCAGTCCTTAACATTCCAGCCAGCTGAGTCTAGTCTGGGTGATTTTATAAAGTGGGGGCGGGGAGGGGGGCAGGTAACTCCCAAACCATCGCAGCCTGCAAGACACCACTCTACATTAGCTGCCACTTAATGGGTACTGCCCCTCTGAGACACGGTGAGAAGGGCAGCCTGTAATAAAGACTTGATCTTAAAGGTCTTTCCCAGCTGAATCAGTTCTACAATTCTACAACCCCCTCAGCCAAGCACATGCAGCCTGAGGAAACAGCCTTCCTGAGGAATCCCAGGAATTGCTGCCTGCGTCGCCTCCGCATGCAACTGCGCGTGGAAAGCGGTGCCGGGACGGTTTGGCTCTGCCACAAGCCAGGGCAGGATTTACAAAGCCCTGCCAAGCCCCTGGAGATAACATGTCCATGATAATCCTCAAGGCATCCCACAGAGCAGGCAGTAGGGACGGGGTGAGGTGAAGCAGCACACAGAATGGTAAGGTTAGAAGTGACTCCGAAGATCATCCAGTTCCAACCCCTTGCCATAGGCAGGGACACCTCCCACTAGTACAGGTCACTCAAGGCTTCATCCAACCTGGCCTTGAACTCCAGGGAGGTTGTGGAGCACAGAATCACCCAATGTGATCAAAGATCCCATTGGGTGATTCTGTGCTCCACAATCTCCCTGGGCAACCTGTGCCAGTGTCTCACCACCCTCACTGCAAATAACTTCTTCCTAACATCCAATTTCAATCTCCCCTCTGCCAGTTTAAACCCATTCCTCCTCGTCCTGTCATTGCAAGACCTTGTAAATAGTCCCTCCCCAGCCTTCCTGTAGGCTCCCCCCTGCCTCCTTGAACACCTCCAGGGAGGGAGCAGCCACAACCTCCCTGGGCAACCTGTGCCAGTGCCTCACCACCCTCACTGGAAAGAACTCCCTCCTAACATCCAGTTTAAATCTCCCCTCTTCCAGTTCAAACTCATTGCCCCTTGTCCTGTCATTGCAAGACCTTGTCAATAATCCCTCCCCAGCCTTCCTGTAGGCCCCCTTCAGATATTGGAAGGCTACTCCAAGGTCTCCTGGAAGCCTTCTCTTCTCCAGGCCGAATGCAGCCCCTCACTGGGAGCGCATCTCCCAGCCCAACCCAGCAGCCCCATCCTGGCACATTCATCCCCAGAGCGAAGCCCCCAGCACAAAAGCAAGCACGTGGCCCCACCGGGTCGCCCCTCAGCAGACAAAACCATCCCGCTCCTTACCCTCCCCTCCACAGTGCCCTCCCATAAATCCCAGTCTCTTGGAAGTGCAGCCGAACAAAAGCTGCTCTGAGAGGGACCATCTGCGTGGAGGAGCTGGTGGGGCAGGTGCAAGGAGCCCTGGGCTGGGGGAGCAACATGTTTGCTGCTTATTCTCCTGACGTGCTTCCTAGGAAACCCAGAGGATCCGAGGTGATTAAATCAGGCTCTCGCTCCGACACGGGCCATTGCCGCTGCTAACGAGCACGAGCGCTGGGGAGATGGCAGCACAGGCTGGAGACAAAGATCAGTCTGGTGTTCAGGTCGCAGGTTGTCACACAATGTCAGGGGCTGAGAGGGACCTCCAAAACTCCTTCTGGTGTTCAGGTTGCAGGTTGTCACACAATGTCAGAGGCTGAGAGGGACCTCCAAAGCTCATTCTGGTGTTCAGGTTGCAGGTTGTCACACACACAATGTCAGGGGCTGGGAGGGACCTCCAAAGCTCCTTCTGGTGTTCAGGTCACAGGTTGTCACACAATGTCAGGGGCTGGGAGGGACCTCCAAAGCTAATCCTGTCTAATCCCCCCTCCGCCAGAGCAGCATCTCCTATACTAGATCACACAGGGACACGTCCAGGTGGGTTTGGAATACCTTCAGAGAGGGAGACTCCACAACCCCCTTGGGCAGCCTGTGTCAGTGCTCTGTCACCCTCACAGGGAAAAAATTCCTCCTCATGTTTAAATGAAGCTTCTTATGCCTCAGCTTCCACCCATTGGCCCTTGTCCTGTCACTGGGCATCACCCAGCAGAGCCTGGCTCCAGCCTCCTGGCACTCACTCTGCACATCTTTATAAACTCTGATGAGGTCACCTCTCAGTCTCCTCTTCTCACAGCACAGCCCCAGCTCCCTCAGGCTCTCCTCATAACAGAGATGTTCCATTTCCTTCATCATCTTTGTGGCTCTGTGCTGGACTCTCTCAAGCAGTTCTATGTCCCTCTTGAACTGAGGGCTTGTCAGCAGGAGCCATCCCCAAAAGATAAAAAAAGGGGCAATGAAATAAAAATGCTCCTTGGGGTGGTTTGTGTCTTCTAGAGAAGTGGGGAAGTATCCATCTCCAGAGTCATTCCAAACCCACCAGGGTGCCACAGGTGAACATGCTCTGGCAGAACCGTTGGACTTGATTGCCCTCCAAAGGTCCCTTCCCACCCCCACCATTGTGACTGTGTGTCCTGGGACAAGCTGACAGGGATGTTGCTCCTGGCTGGGGTGGGGTGAGCACAAGTCAGCACTTGGCATCATAGAATTGTAGGGGTTGGAAGGGACCTCTGGAGATCTATTCCAAGCCCAGATGCTTTAGCAGAGGGGTCTTGGTGGCATTGGGCTCTTTCAGAGATTCATAGAGTGGTTTGGGGCGGAAAGGACCTTACAGATCATCTAGTTTCAACCCCTGCTGCCACGGGCAGGGACACCTTCCACTAGACCAGGTCACTCAAGGCCTCATCCAACCTGGCCTTGAACACCTCCAGGGAGGGGGCATCCACTACTTTCCCTGAGCAACCTGTTCCCTTGCTACCTTAAATTTCACTTCTCACCCACCCTGAGCACTACTGCTGTAGCAGACCAGCTCTTAGCACCTCATCTTTAGCACTCCTCCCCCTCTCTGCCACCATCCCACAAACAGCAAAGCCAGACAACAGTATCCACGTGGTGGGAACTCAAGACAAGCTGCACAGAAAAGTCTCCAGTGCTCAGACTACTCCACAAGTCAGAAACTTCCATCTGTATCCACTCATGCTGTCAGCAGAAGAGCTACAGGCCCTGGGGCAGGTGAGGAAGAGGAGGCTTCGTTCATTAGAGGAATTCTTTTGTTTTGTGAAAGCTGCAGCTTGATAGGACAGTAGACTTGGGGTGGCTGCTTAGCTCAAGTCTGTCAAGATCCCTGGCTGCCCTGCTCTGCATCTTCTGATCTTAGCAAGCAATGATGGGATTTCAGAATGATTTTAGTGGAAGCAACCCAAGCACATTGTGCTGGGAAGAAGGTAACATGGGAGGACAAGGACATCCATGCTGAACATGAGGTTCATTCCGAGGTGAAGCAGCTTCTGGCATTTAACTCTACAAAGGTACAATCACTTTGGAAAGCACCACGTGCTCATCAGCCACAGCTCTCCTACACAGGCTTCCAGTCTCCCAAAAAACCCTAGCCTAGGTGGGTTCATAAGCACAGCTGTGTGTGGACACCAACACCTGGTAACATGGACAGAGGTGGCTCAGCCAGCAACTGCTGGAGCTGGACAATGTTCTCTACTCCAGAGAAATGTGCATGACTTCACCTGGCCTCACCAGTTTAACTACAGTTTAAGACAACAAATCACAGGCTCAAGCCCTGGTTTTAGGTCCCCATCGCTCTGCAAGCACCTGGTGAGCTGGTTTGGGAAGGTGAACCAGGCCAGAAGCTGTACTAAGTGGTGCTGGAGGGCACATGCTGCAAGTCTTGCAGGTCCAGAACCTCAGGGGTGTTGGATACTCACAAATTAAGCCTCTTTCCACCACCCTCTCATGTGTGTCAAAGCAGCTGCTTGGAGCTGCCTTGCTCCCAAGCCCTGGACCCCATCATCCTCCCCACCATTACCCCAGACTTACCCTGCCTAGGAGGTTGCCTTGGAGGAGTGTCTGCTGCAGTGCTGGGGCCACCTCCTCAAGATGCAGCACGTGGCAGAGGTCAGTGAGCTCCTCCTGCCCCAGGGACCCTGTGCCCGTGCTGTCAAAGCTGTCAAAGAGCTCCTTGAGGCGAGCTTCATACTGGTCCTGCTCAGCCTCATCCATCCCATAGCCTGCCACGCTAACCTGTGGAGAGAAATGAGGCTGGTGAGCATCAACCATAGCATCCATGGCATGTATTGACCAAAACCTCAAGGGCTGGTAGAGGGACAGGTACTCACACAGAGCACAAGATTGCTTGGTGCACTTTTTGTTGGCATCAAATGAACCTGGTGCTCTACCACCCCTCTTCCACCCACTGGGTGAAGCCAGGGGTCACACAGGGGTCACACAGCAGAAAGGCCATGGGGGAGGAAAGCCTGCAGAGCAAACCCTCAAGGTGGGGACAGCTTCAGCAGCAAGGTAGCCCCAGGTTCCAGGTCCCTGTGTGCCACTTCACACTGGCTCCACGAGCAGCTCATTTGGCTCAGCTGAAGCATCTGAAGTACTGCAGGGGAAAGTTGTTCCCTTGAGCTCCACAACCTGGGATTGGGTTCCCAGGCGATGCTTTATCTACCTTAGCAGGGAGATAAACAACCATCTCAACAGCAACACCTCCTCAGAGGCAGCAAGCAAAGCATGGGGCTCTGCCTGTGGTGGGGAGGGCAGAAGATCCCAACTGCTGCCTCTAACCACCACCCCAAACACCTCGGGCCAGGGAGCCACTGTGTACATCCCACTCCACAGACACAAAGCACACTCCTGCACCAGATACACTTCTTTTTGTGCTTGTCTGGGTGGCCAACACCTTGATGGCAGCTTCTAGCATCTCTGCTTTCCTCCACAACCCCAGCACAAAGCCACCTAGAGAGGACATGATCCCCTTGGGTCACTGCCAGTCCCTTGGCACTCACTGCATTGCTCTTCTTTAGGTACTTTAGGACAAACCACATCAGAAAGGTTTGAGAAAGGACACTAAGAATGGTAGCAACCCCAGCCCTGAACCAGAGGTGAGCCCAGAATGGAGACAGCTGAAACATATCTAGCTTGCTGCACCAGCAAACAAAGCCCAGGCGGTTTCTCCACTAGGCACCCAAGGGCTTTCTCCTCTTCTCCAAGTCAACAACTCCTCCACATCCCATCACTAAGCAGAGCATCAGAGCCCCAGGAACTGTTTAGGGAGGGAAATTTCCTGTCCAAAATGAAGGATCCAGCTGGTATCTGTTCACCCAGCCTGGCTTGGGGCAGAATCACAGAATGGTGAGGATTAGAAAGGACTTCTATAAATCATCCAGTCCAAGCCCCCTGCTCAAGCAGGAGCACTCACAGCAGGTTGCCCAACAGCACAACATCCATCCAGGTGGGTTTGGAATCTCTCCAGAGAAGGAGACTCCACAACCTCTCTGGGCAGTGTGCTCCATGGCTCCATCACCACAGGGTTCCCATGGCACCAGCTGTGCTTAGACATCCCAGAACAACTGGAGCTGCAAGGTGCAACCTGATTTCGCCCTATTGCCCACCACCACAATCTCAAGGAACACACTGATCTCCAAGAGCATTGAGAGCCACCACATCAGCTTGTCCAAGCACCTTGTGGCCAAAGGGCAACCAGAACAACCTGTCCCACCACCATAGCTGAAGAACTGGGAAGTCTCCAGCACAAACACTGCAGCAGCCACGTCCTTGACTTTGCTGGTTGTAGAAGCAGATGCCAATGCAGAGCAGCACTGGGCCCTTGTGCCTGCTGAGGGATGCAGGGCTGGTGCCAAGCAGCACATAGGACCTATGGGACAGAAATAGCCCAGCCTGGCTGCCCTTTCTCCTGTGCTGACATGGGCAAGGACAATAAGAAAGTGGTCACAGTCCCTCCTCATATCACTCTACTTGACTCTCATCCCTCCAGGGTCCTCATTTTTTCCACCCACTCCAGATGTCTCTTGAGCTGCTTTAGCAAAGCACCCAAGTGCTGTGGAGGGTGATGAAGGGTGCAGACAGATTTGCATTCATCCCAAGGCACAAAGGAAGAATCAGCACCCAAAAACTCAGGTGTCTGCAAGCAGAAGGAAGACAAACTTGTTTCTCACACCAGCAACCCCATTTCCCATCTGCACCCACAGGGCTCAGTAGTGGCAGCTGCTGGGTACTGACATGGGGAAAGCCTTTCCCACCACACAAAAATCACAGCAAAAACATGCAACAAAGGTGACTCCAACCCCTGGACCTTCCCAGGCTTATTTGAGCATCTTTCTGCCCCTCGGAGACCTCTCCAGCACCTGACCCTACTTGCACATCACCAGAACCAGTTCCCCTAGTCAGCATGGAGAGCTAAATATCACTTCCCAATGTGTCCCCAAGCATTCTTGCTAAAAGAGCATCAGGGTCACCTCCTCTTGGTATCATACCCAAAGACATACCCAAAATGTACCCAAAGCAGACAGCCCTAAAACTCACCCTGGATGAGTCCCAATGGACTGAGGCAGGAGACACTGGGGAGCCCAGTAAAACCAGCAGGAAACACACAATCCTCAGAGCAGAGCATCAGGTGTATGGCCCCCTGCCTGGGGCCAGACCTCCCCTACAACCTGGGTGAGTTTTTGGTGTGGGCACAGTGGTTTCAGCAGCCCCATGGTGACAGACAGTTGGAGCTAATTGGGCTCCGCACCAGCCTGGTGAGGTCCAGTTGCCCCTGTGCAGCCTGGGGGAGGGGATTTCAGCTTTCCAGCTCAAAAAGCATCCGAAATGCATAAAGAAGGGCACTGCTCTTTGCCTGCCTACCTGTCTGAGAGTCAAGGAGAGCGAGCAGCCAGCAGCCAGGCGATCCTGCACGCATCCTGCACAACCTCCATCTTAGGAAGCCAGTGCCAGCACGCAGCCGGCTGCGCAAGGTGACCCAAGATGCCTACTCCCGACTGAATTATTCAGCAGCTCATCAAGAATGGAAGGGGGGGGNGGAGGGGGGGGGGGGGGGGGGGGGGGGGGGGGGGGGGGGGGGGGGGGGTGGAAAACCAACACACCAACCAACAACGAAACACCAAACCCAGCCTTCCTACCTGATGAGCTCATGAGGCATCACCCAGCAGTCAAAATAATGAGGTCAGTGACATCAGGGACCCAATGCGCCCAGCAGCCCTCCGCACCCGCGTGCCGGAGCTGCGCCTTGTTGAGGTTGGCGATGGGAGAGTGGCAGCAAAGAAAGAGCTAAGAGAGGAGGGAGGTGGGGGGAAAACACAAGAGGAACACAAAGCCTGAATTAAACCCCAGCCTTTCATCTCAGCTCCAGATGGACCAGCAGCTGAGATGCAGGAGGGCAGCCAGGAGCTGGCAGGATAATGGGGGGGGGGGGAATATGAGTGGGCGGCAGCTGAGCATGGGCTCCCCGGTCCCCTGCAAGGAGAAGAGGGGTTGTTCCCTGCATAGGGCATCACTTTGTTCAGATTTATAGCTGCCCTTCTGTTACATCCTCCTTAAAATGACCACCTTGAGCAGACAGTGCAGAAAGGGGCAAGTTTAGGAATTCCGTGGAGTCACAACCACATTATTCTTTATTTCTCTTCTCCCTAACACGAGCCCTGAGCAGGAAAGCATCAAGGGATGAAAAGTTCCCCCCCAGCATTTCTTTCCTTCCTTTAAATCCAGTGCCTCCTGAGATCCAGATAACCTTCATGGCACAGAATGTGGAGGCTTGATAGGGCTCAACTCCCAGCTAAATTTAACTCAAACAATACAGGCTTAAACAGTAATTACCACTCTGCATATTAAGTGCCTGCAATTAATATCAACATCTAAGCTTCACCTCAAACTTAGGAAGGCACAGACTGGTCAGCCATCAAGCAGATACATGACAATTGGCAGCATGCTCTTTTTGGGTTCAAATCAGGGTTAATGCAAAGAGCATGTGTGCACAACAGGCAGGTCTTGCAGATCTCAGGATATTAGAAGAAACTTCTTCACTGAAGGGGTTCTCAAACCCTGGAACAGGCTGCCCAGGAAGGTGGTTGAATCCCCATCCCTGAAAGTGTTTAAAAGACATGGAGATGTGGTGCTGAGGGACATGGCTTAGCACCAGCCTTGGTAGAGTCAGATAATGGTTGAACTCCATGATCTTAAAGGTCTTTTCCAACCAAACTGATTCTATGATCTCAGGGATGCTCTGTCTGGTTGCATCTCCAGGGCACATGGCTATAAGCTATATTGCCTCCACCCCAAAGAGCCCTTCCCAAAAGTCATTGGCCTCAAGCAAGTCATCTCCTACAAGGGATAGGAAAGAAAATGTTGCTTCAGCTGTTGCTCTTGATTGCCTCATCTCAAAGGAGGACCCAACAATTAGCAAGTACCTGGTGGAGCAGCACCAATCAGACACCTCCAAAACATAAGCACCTGCTCCCCAAGAAGCAGCCATTTGGTAGTGCCCACCCAGGTTAAAAGCAACAGGTCCTCCCCTCTGCTCTTTTGCTGATGCAAATACAGCTGCAAAAGCCACCAGCACCCTAAGTTTTAAGGGCAGAGTATCCAGAGTACCCAGCAGCTATCAAAATCAAACCTTTTTGCTCTTGCTGAAAAGCTGGAGTTGGGGTTGTCTCATCTAACTCATCTCCTGCCCTGAATGAGCCATCTCACCCATCACAGCTGTGTCTAAGCTACCACACACCCACCAACCCCCATGCTGCTGCCTGTGTCAGGGTGAGTTTGGAGCTCAACCCACCCTGCAAAATCCTATCGTATGGATTGAAGCTGGAAGAGGGTAGATTTAGACTGGATATTAGAAAAAGTCTTTACAGTGAAGGTGGTGAGACACTGCAACAGGCTGTCCAGGGAGGGCATGGATGCCACTTCCCTGAAGGTGTTCAGGGCCAGGCTGGATGAGGTTGTAAGCAACCTGGTCTAGTGGAAGGTGTCTCTGCCCATGGAATTAGATGACCTTGAAGGTCTCTTCCAACTCGAACCACTCCATGTATCTGTGACTATGGTGGAGCAGCAGTTCCACAAAAGCTCTGAGACACCAAAGACAAGACAAAAAAACAACCAAAAAAACCCCACACTAACAAAAACAACCCACCCCAACACAAAACAAAAAACCCCACCCACCACCAACAAAAGAAAACACCATCACAAAAAGCCAACCAAGCCCTCAAATATCACTAAATCATTTAACAGCATGCCTGGTTCTCCAAGGGTCACCAAAGTCAACTCTACAGCTGGCAGTTCCTCCTCCCCATTGAGCATGGTCATAATTTTCACAGCCCTGCTGCTCTGCACCTCAACACCACCTCTCCAAAACCACCTCCAACCCCGCCAAAGTCAGCCGAGAGAAAGAGATTGCATTAAGCAAGCTGGGCTCTGGGTTAGCAAAGCGCCGTAAATTGATGGAGGGGGCTTCAAAAGGAGCCCAGAGGTTTGAATATTCACGCCGGGTCGGGATTTGCATTGTAATAGGCTCTTTCAAGGAGCTGCCTTCCTCTTTCCAAGGAAAAACAAAGCGCCCATCTGGTTTGATTTTTGGAACCCGGGCTGGTCCGGGAGCATCAGCTCAGCGATTCGGGGACCCCCAGGTGCGATAAAGCCCAAGGTCCAAGGCACAAAGCTGATTATTGCCGAAGTAAACAAAGCGAGCTGGCAGTTGATCCAGCGACGCCAGGAAAGGAGGGATTTGGGAATTCCCACCCAGCTCAGTCCTGCACCGGCTCCGATAACGATGCTGAATCACTGCAATAACTCCAAGCTTCTTGCGGGCATCCCCAGTTCGGGCAGCAAGGAAGGTTCACAGATTCACAGAATGGCTTGGGTTGGAAGGGACCTTAAAGATCATCTACTTCCGACCCCCTGCCATGGGCAGGGACACCTTTGTACCCAACCCGAAGTGACACCCGGTTGTATGGAGCACCCAGCTCCAGTAGCTCACACACATCCCCCAATCCCTTTCCGGGTTGTAGATTTGGGGCTTTTCATGGCTCACAGCCTCAGCTCCACCTTACCCCACCACAAGTGACAGGCCCACAGTTTGCAACCAGACAGCAGATGCTGTCTGCCACCCTTGGTGACAGCAAGGGCTCTGCCGATGACAAAACAACTGCTGTTATTAATTCCTCCAGCCACAGCCTGCTGCTTCCTCAGCTCAGCCTGAGCAGAGTTGGTCCAAACCCCATTCCCAGTGTTTTGGGGTGTTTGGAGCATCTCTCCAGGGATGGGGATGTACCACAGGATGGGATGTCCTTGGCAGGATGCCCCATCAGACCACTGGCACCCGGGTGAAGGCCACTGGCAGGCACTGTGGAGGCTTTCCCATGGCTCCCACCCATGCAGGCACAACTCTGCCCTCAACCACGCCTCAAAACCCTCACTGCACCCTACAGCTATGAGAACCCTGGCCCCATCTCCAGCACCTCTTCCTGCAGCATCCCTTTCCTCCTCTCCAGCATCTCCCCTTTCTTCTTCCAGCAACCCCCTCGTCTCCTCTCCAGTAACCCACTTTTCAGCATCTTCTCCATGCTTCCAGTATCCCACACTCCTCTCCAGCACCCCACCCCTTCCTTTCCAGTATCCCCTTCCCTCCTCAAGCATCTCCCCACTTCTTTCAGCATCCCCCACTCTCCCTTCCAATATTTCCCCTCTCCTTTCCAGCATCCCCTCCCCTCCTCAAGCATCTCCCTGCTTTCTCCAGCCTCCTCCCTTCCATTCCAGTATCCTCCCTCCACTATCCCCTTTCCCCTTTACAGCATTCCCCATCGACCTTTTTCAGCATCCCCTTCGTCCCTCAAGCATCTCCCTTTCTGCAGCCTCTTCCCTTCCATTCCAGTATCCCCCCCCCACTAACCCCTCTCCCCTTCCACTATTCCCTCTTTCCCCTTTACGGCATTCCCCATCTCACCTTTTCAGTATCCCAATCCCTCCTCAAGCGTCTCCCTGCTTCCTCCGGCCTCTCCCCTCTCCCTTCCAGTATACCCCTCTTCTTTTCCCTTTCAGTACATCCCTCTTTTTTCCCTTTCAGTATCCTCCTCTTCATTTCCAGTATTCCCCTTCTCCCCTCCACTATCGCTTTTCCCCTCCCACTACCCCCTCTTTCCCCTTTCCAGTATCCCCCCCAACTTCTCTCCAGCATCCCCCCTTTCCTTTCCAGCTCCCCTTTCTTCCAGCATACCCCTCCCCAGCATTTCCCATTCCTCCTCCAGCGCATCCATGGGTTCTCCTCAGCACCCACCTCTCCCGTCGTCCCCTCTCCCCCGCCGTCCTGTCCCGTCCCGTTTTCCGACACACGCGGTGGCAGCCCCGAGAAGGGGCGGGCTGCGCCCCGGTACCGCCCGCGGAGGAGGGACCGGAGGTTGCAGCCAGGCCTCTCCCTCCCCCACCCCCACTCCCACCCCCTGGGTCCCGGTAAATACCACCCCCACTCCT
>WBNM01014133.1:0-16297 GCA_013399055.1 Ramphastos sulfuratus
TCTCAGAGGGTTTTTCCAAGCCATACAATCCTGTGATTCCATAACAGAGCTGACTCCTCACCCAGAAGTGGAAGCAGTGTGCTGGGTTACCTACAGCAGAGGACAAGTGTGGGAGCAGCCATGGGAGCAGCAAGGAGCAGCCTTTCTGACAGCAGAACAATTCACTGTGCCAGCTGCTCCCTGGTAAATATTAATGTCCAGGCTCACCCTGTGGGGTGGGCCAGGGAACTTAGTGCTTTCTCACATCTGATGCATGCCCACAGTCAGCCAGGAGCAGCTGGCACAGGGTAACCTTGCTCTGGGAAGCCTCTTGTTAGAGCTGCTTGCTGCATTGGCCTTGCACCTACTCAACATTCCTGCTGCTGGGAGCAGTCATTTTCCTCCCACCCAACTCAAGCTATCACCAAGCACTTGCTCTAGCACAGTCTTTTTACTATCCCATGAGGGAATCAATCTGAAATGAAGGAATGACAAAAAGATCATTTCAGCAGATTGATAGCTTCATAGAATCATAGAGTGGGTCAGGTTGGAAGGGACCATAAAGGTCATTCAGTTCCAACCTCCTTGCTGCAGGCAGGGACACCTCCCACTAGCACAGGTCTCTCAAGGCCTCATCCAACCTGGCCTTGAACACCTCCAGGGAGGTTGTGGAGCACAGAATCACCCAATATGATCAGAGATCAAAGATCACATTGGGTGATTCTGTGCTCCACAACCTCCCTGAGCAACCTGTGCCAGTGTCTCACCACCCTCACTCTAAAGAATTTCTTTGTCATCTCCAGTCTCAGTCTCTCCTCTTCCAGCTCAAACCATTCCCTGTCTTCCTATCACCCCTAGCCCTTGTCAAAAGTTCCTCCCCAGCTCTCCTGTAGTCCCCATCAGGTACTTCACTCAGATCCTTCACTCTGCCTTCTTCAGGTATTTCACTCAGGTACTTCACTCACATTCTTCACTCTGCCTTCTTTAGGTACATCACTCAGATCCTTCACTCAGATCCTTCACTCTGCCTTCTTAAGGCACATCACTCAGATCCTTCACTCTGCCTTCTTCAGGCACATCACTCAGATCCTTCACTCTCCCTTCTTCAGGCACATCACTCAGATCCTTCACTCTCCCTTCTTCAGGCACATCACTCAGATCCTTCACTCTCCCTTCCCCAACCCCCCAGATATTTCCTGCCATTCCCATGCCTTCACTTAACCCTAGGAAAGTTTTCAATCAGCTTTCCTAAGAACATGAAATTTATTCTGCCCCTTTAGTTCTGGATTACTTTGACAGCACCTTGGGGAGAACAGCCACAGTATGGGACACAAGAAAATCTGCCAGGTGGAGTAGCACAGCAGCAAGGAATCATAAGTTTGAATATCATGAGATAATTTTTCCCTGTGAGGGTGCCAGGGGCCTGGAACAGGCTGCCCAGGGGGGTTGTGGAGTCTCCCTCTCTGGAGATACTCAAAACCTGCCTGGATCTGATCCTGTGTGATCTGGGATGGGTGCTGCTGCTCTGGCTGGGGAGTTGGACTGGGTGAGCTTTGGAGGCCCCTTCCAGCCCAGCTCACAGGTCTGGTTGCTGTTTTCTGCCCTCCAAAGGGTGCAATGGGGTCTGGCCTGCAATGTGGTGGCTGTGATCTGGGGAAGTTATTTGTGTGCCTATTTAAGCAGGTGAGTTGGAGCTTACAGCCAGGGTGAGATGCTTGGGTGGCAGCAGCAGGTCCAGGGGCAATGAGGCAGAGTCTCTCAGAGAAGATTGCACTGAGCTGGAGAGGAGCAGGCAGAGCCTGGCAAAGAGCAGTTTCCCTGGAGGTGTTCAGGACCAGGTTGGATGAGGCCTTGAGTGACCTGTTCTAGTGGGAGGTGTCCCTGCCTATGGCACAGGGGGGTTGGAACTGGCTGAGCTTTGAGGTTTTCTGGCTCTGAAACAGCCTTTACAGCAGGATTTCTTAGGCCTGCTGGGAGTTATTTCACCCTGCACTGAATACATGACAACTAACAGGAGCAGAGCAGAAGGACAAGTCAGCTTGATTCTTCCTGTTCAGTTGGACACCAATCCTTCTACTGGAGCCACCCTGACTGCTGGAACCACACTGCATGTGGGTCTGGCCAGCCCCAGGCACAAACCCAGGCTGGGTGCAGAGGGGGTTGAGAGCAGCTCTGTTTAAAAAAGACTTGGGGGGGTTGTGCTGAGCAGCTCCCCAGGAGCCAGCAGTGCCCTCCTGCAGGGCAGGAGGTAGCTGTGTGATGGGCTGCAGACAGAGCAGTGTGTGGGCAGCAGGGCAAGAGAGGGGATCCTGCCCCTTGGCTCTGCCCTGGTGAGTAACACCACCAACCCCCCAGAGCATGCCCCACTCCTGACCCAGCCTCACCACCTCAGGGGCACCCAATGGTCACCTCTCTGGAGACAGGATGAGGACAATGGTTTGAAACCAGAGCAGGGCAGATTTAGATTAAACATTAGGAAGAAGTTCCATCCTATGAGGCTGCTGAGACACCAGAACAGGTTGCCCAGAGAAGCTGTGGACACCTCATCTCTGGAAGTGCTTAAGACCAGGCTGGACCAATGTGATCTAGTGGGAGGTGTCCCTGCTCATGGCAGGGGTGCTGGAGTTAGGTGGTCTTCAAGATCCCTTCCAACTCAAACCATTCTGTGAGAGACCAACTGAGGTCCTGATCCATTGCTAAGTGATAAAAACCCCAGGCAAGATTCTGTTTGGAGTGAAAGATGGACAATGTCCACCTGCAGATCAGTGCCAAGTGGCTCCCTCAGGGGTCAGTGCTGGCACCAGTGCTGTTTGACATCTCTGTCAGTGCCATGGACAGAGGAATCAGTGCAGCCTCAGCAAGGCTGCAGATGGCACCAAGCTGTGTGGCACAGTCACTTGCTAGAGGGCAGGGATCCATCCAGAGGGACCTGCACAGGCTGCAGAGCTGTGCCCAGGCCAACCTCAGGACATTCAACAAGGCCAAGTGTAAGGTCCTGCACCTGGGTAGGCACAATCCCAAGCACAGCTCCAGGCTGGGTGGGGAATGGCTGAGAGCAGCCCTGAGGAACAGGCCCTGGGGGTGTGGGGTGATGAAAAGCTCCAGATGAGGCTGCAGTGTTCATGCAGCCCAGACAGCAACTGTGTGCTGGGCTGCAGCAAGAGCAGTGTGGGCAGCAGGGCAAGGGAGGGGATTGTGCCCCTTTGCTCTGCTCTCCTCAGACCCCAGCTGCAGTCCTGTGTGCAGTTCTGGAGCCCCCAGCACAGGAAGGACATGGAAGTGTTGGAGCCAGTGCAGAGGAGGCCACCAAGATGCTGAGAGGGCTGCAGCAGCTCTGCTGTGAGGACAGGCTGAGAGAGTTGGGGCTCTGCAGCCTGGAGAAGAGAAGGCTTCCAGGAGACCTTGGAGTGGCCTTGCAGGATCTGAAGGGGGCTCCAGGAAGGCTGGGGAGGGACTATTGACAAGGTCTGGGAATGGCAGGACAAGGGGAATGGGTTTGAAGTGGCAGAGAGGAGATTGAAAGTGGATGTTAGGAGGAAGTTGTTTGCAGTGAGGGTGGTGAGACACTGGCACAGGTTGCCCAGGGAGGTTGTGGAGTACAGAATCACCCAATGTGATCTTTGATCTTTGATCACATTGAGAGATTCTGTGCTCCACAACCTTCTTGGAGGTGTTCAGGACCAGGTTGGACGAGGCCTTGAGTGACCTGTGCTAGTGGGAGGTGTCCCTGCCTATGGCACAGGGGGGTTGGAAGTGGCTGAGCTTTGAGGTCCCTTCCAACCTTCCCATTCTATGACTCTATGACTCTATGCTGACACTCCATTTCTGCCTGTTTGCCTCTGATCCTCTTATCATACTTGACTGGGCACAATAAAAATAATTGAAGTTAGGCAAAGATGCAGTCACTATCCCCCAGCAGAAACATCAGCTAAAGGAACTTCTAGTTCAGGAAATTAAGCTCAGAAAACAGGTAAGAAAAACAGCTGCATGGTAAGAAATCACACAGCTGCTGATGCCTCAGAGAAAACTGCTGGGCAGGTGTGGAGTAGAGTCAGCTTTGGCAGTAGTTTTACTGGAGCTGTGACTTTAAGGAGGCACTGCTGCAGGTAATCAGTGTAGGCATTGGTGTCCAGAAGGCAATGAAGTGAGGCAGAGCAGAGGAATAACAGAATGGCTTGAAGTAAGAAATATTAAAGTCACTCAGGAAGGTTTTAACGAGTCCAAAGCAGCTTTGCTCACCTCCACAAATAGTCTCTGCTTTCATTTATCTTTGGCAGATAAAACATCAGCCCCAGATTATCAGGGAGGGATTAGTTTGCTGCTTGCTGAGCTGACACTGTCAGAGCAGCTCTCAGGGGCTTCATTTAGAGAAATCCAAACCAGCAAGGAGGATCTCCAGCTCCAGTCCCTCCAGTATCTGTGGTCACTGCAACCCAGCTGACTCTTCTCACAAGCAGTTGTGTTACACCCTGGGAATAGAATCATAGAATCATAGAATGGGAAGGTTGGAAGGGACCTCAAAGCTCAGCCAGTTCCAACCCCCTGCCATAGGCAGGAACACCTCCCACTAGCACAGGTCACTCAAGGCCTCATCCAGCCTGGTCATGAACACCTCCAGGGAGGTTGTGGAGCACAGAATCACCCAATGGGATCAAAGATCAAAGATCACATTGGGTGATTCTGTGCTCCACAACCTCCCTGGGCAACCTGTGCCAGTGTCTCACCACCCTCACTGCAAACAACTTCCTCCTAACATCCACTTTCAATCTCCCCTCTGACACTTCAAACCCATTGCCCCTTGTCCTGCCATTCCCAGACCTTGTCAATAGTCCCTCCCCAGCCTTCCTGGAGCCCCCTTCAGACCCTGCAAGGCCACTCCAAGCTCTCCTGGAAGCATTCTCCTCTCCAGGCTGCAGAGCCCCAACTCTCTCAGCCTGTCCTCACAGCAGAGCTGCTGCAGCCCTCTCAGCATCTTGGTGGCCTCCTCTGCACTGGCTCCAACACTTCCATGTCCTTCCTGTGCTGGGGGCTCCAGAACTGCACCCAGGACTGCAGCTGGGCTCTGAGGAGAGCAGAGCCAAGGGGCACAATCCCCTCCCTTGCCCTGCTGCCCACACTGCTCTTGCTGCAGCCCAGCACACAGTTGCTGTCTGGGCTGCATGAACACTGCAGCCTCATCTGGAGCTTTTCAGCACCCCACACCCCCAGGGCCTGTTCCTCAGGGCTGCTCTCAGCCATTCCCCACCCAGCCTGCAGTTGTGCTTGGAGGTGACCTGTGTCTTACCCTTGCCCCACAGGTGAGCAGACCCAGAGGTCTGTTCACTAAGCAGGCTTAGTGACCAGGCACGATCCACCTCAAAGCCTTTCTTGTCTTTCTCTTTCCAGCCTACATTAAACAAGAGCTTAACATCAATGCTGGAGTGGGTTTGAAATTAGGCTGTACCAGTTCACCCACCCCTAATGAGCCAGCTGAAAGGCTGCCATGTCCCCTCAACACCTGACTACACATTCATTCAGAAAATAAATGCAGAATCTCAGGCCACTTAGAGCAATTTGCCCTTTCAGCAAGCATCTCTCACACTGAAGACACTTTCATGCAGCAGTTTGTGCTCAGGACTCTTACTGCTGTGTGACTGCCTGGACACAGGCTACACTTAAATGGATCATGTAGAGACCTCTTCACAGAAGGTTTGGCTGAAATGCTGGTAAAGGCATTTTCATGAGCTGGATGTGTGCTGCTGTGACCATCAGGGCTGCAAGGACCTTCCTTTGGCCTGCACAAGAGGAGGCTCAGGGCAGACCTCATTGCTCTCTGCAGCTACCTGAAGGGAGGTTGTAGCCAGCTGGGCTTGGGCTCTGCTGCCAGGCACCCAGGGACAGAACAAGAGGACACAGCCTCAAGCTGTGCCAGGGGAGGATCAGGATGGATGTTAGCAAGAAATTCTTGGCATAGGAATGGGCTGCCTGGGGAGGTGGTGGAGTCCCCATCCCTGGAGGTGTTCAAAAGGAGCCTACATGAGGCACTTGGTACCATGGGTGACTAATTAGAAGGGTTAGATGATAGGGTTGGATTTGATGGTCTCAGAGGTCTTTTCCAACCTGGCTCATTCTGTGATTCTGTGATAGTGTTGATAGTAAGATTAGTGGAATGCTAAGAGGCATGGGCTGGTAAATTGATCAGAGAAGGTCAGGTTCAGGGGGCTGCTTGGGTAGTTGTGAGGGGTTTTGTTGCAAGAGGGGTTACTGGGGGTGAGTGTTAGGGGTTTAAGTTGCCTCGTGCTTCCATGGAGCTTCCTATGCCTCAGCTTCCACCACTGCCCTTGTCCTGGCATGGGCATCACCCAGCAGAGCCTGGCTGCAGCCTCCTGGCACTCACCTGCACAGCTTTAGAACCATTGCTGAGGTCACCTCTCAGTCTCCTCCTCTCCAAGCTCCCAGCCCCAGCTCCCTCAGGCTCTCCTCCTACCAGAGCTGTTCCATTGCCTTCAGCATCTTTGCGGCTCTGTGCTGGACTCTCTCCAGAAGTTCTGTGTTCCTCTTGAACTGCAGGGCCCAGAACTGGACACAGTACTCCAGATGTGCCAGGGCAGGTTCAGGTTGGATGTTGGGAAGAAGTTGTTGGCAGAGACTGGCATTGGAATGGGCTGCTCAGGGAGGTGGTGGACTCCTCATCCTGGAGGTGTTTAAAAGGAGGCTGCATGAGGCACTTGGTGCCATGGGTTAGCTGATTAGAAGGTGTTAGGTGCTAGGTTGGACTCAAAGCTCTTTTCCAACCTGATTAATTCTGTAATTGTGGTCTCATCAGAGGGAGAGATGGAAAACATCTGTAGAATCTTCCCACATTTACTGAAACTCTTAGCAGATGAGCACAGCACCATGGATTCTTTCTCAGACCTTCTTCCTTGGCATCTGGCTTTGGCCACAGCAGAGCCAAGCTGCAGATCCAAAGGCAGAGCTTGTGCCTGACTCATCTTCTGAAAACACATTGGTCCTGGGTTTTGTTTCTGTGGCAGCTGGGTGGCTGCCACTGACAAGCAGCTGCTTCTAAGAATTATTCCCTGGCATGTTCTTTAACACAGGAAAATCAAAGTATGTCTTGCCAGAGACCTCCTCTGCTTTTAAGTTGTGCTACCCAGACTTCAGGGCAGGGCTGCAGCTTAGAGGGCAAGGAGAGGCACATCTGTAGCACACACTAGCCTGAATTTTGCCCTACTGGCAATTCATTTTCTAACCATGATACCTTTTTAATTTCAGGAAACAAAGAGGAAAAGAACATCAAGGTCTGTACTGCCTGTGGCTCGAACCTCATAGCCAAGGAAGGGCAAATGGAGAGCTGCCCAGGAGGAGTTTTTCCTGAGACTTGGCATGCTCTGTGCTGAAGGATGCTTTGTTCCAGACTTCTCTCTCCTCTGGCCTCACACATCCATTTCCTGCATCTGGTTTACCTTGCTCTTTGCACCCCTCACTCTGTGCCTTCATGCTGCACTAAACTCAGCCCCTGTGATGCATTGCAGCAGCTGATTCCACCTGGGTGGAGAGGCCAATGCTGAGCTCCCAGAGGGTGCAGGGAGAGCTGCTGCTGTGCTCTCAGCTCCTGACAGTGACACACAATCAGAGCCTGTGGCACTAGGAGGCCAGAAGACCCCTGTTGGCTATGGCAGAGGGTTGGAACTAGCTGATCTTTGAGGTCCCATCTGACCTTACTATTCTATATAATTAGCCAAGTTAATTAAGCTCCTCCCTAAGCCACATCACTCCCAAGATAAAATTCAGGAAGAATGCAGAGCATCCATATGGAGCAGTTAAAGGTTTCCTGCTTGTCACCCTGGCACAGTCAGTAACTCAGTCTGTTAAGTTTTGGGTACAATGAAATTGGTTGATTCCTTAGGCACACAAATAATAAACACAATTAGTAATAATTAATGCCTGTAAAGCTTTCTGCAGCAAGATAATTGCTATAGAAACATGAAGCTGCTTGGGTACACTGTGTGTAGGGTTAGCTGCTCTGGCAGCTTATTGAATTTGAGCCAGGGAAAATGAGGCAATTCCTATGTGGCAGAGGTTAATAATAGAAGTGATTATTAATAATTAATAATGCAAAGTGATTCTGCCCCTCTGCTCTGCTCAGACCTCACCTGCAGTTCTGGTCCCCCCAGCACAAGAAGGACATGGAACTGCTGGAGCAGGTATACAGAGGAGGCCATGGAGATGACCAGAGGCTGGAGAACCTCCCTTATGGGGCCAGGCTGAGAGAGTCAGGACTGTCCAGCCTAGAGAAGAGAAGGCTCTGGGGAGGCCTTAGAGCTGCCTGTCACTATCTGAAGGGGACCTACAGGCAGGCTGGGGAAGGACTTTTAAAAAATGCTTGTAGAGATAGGATGAGAGGCAATGGCTTTAAGATTGAGGAAGGAAGATTCAGGCTGGAGATTAGGATGAAATTGTTTGCAGTGAGGGTGGTGAGACTCTAGCACAGGTTGCCCATGGAGGTTGTGGAAGCTCCCTGCATGGAGATGCTCAAGGCCAGGCTGGATGAGTCCTTGAGTGACCTGTGCTAGTGGGAGGTGTCCCTGCCTATGGCAGGGGGTTGGAACTGGCTGATCTTTGAGGTCCCTTCCACCCTTCCCATTCTATGATTCTATGATCCTTTGGAAACCACAGTCAGGAATGTGGTGCAGAGGTTTCAGAGCCCAAAACAGCTGTAGGGAGATAATGGAACTGTTATTATCATATCACCAATGGATTGGGAGGGAGGCTAACTGCATTAGCAAGAGGTTGTTTCCAGCTGAGCTCTGGGTTTGGACACTGCAGATGAGATCCACACAAACTATTCCATCATTGAGAGATTATCTGTAAGGGACCTGAGTGTTTAAGGTTTTCTTTCCCTTAAGTTTTGTTAATAGAGATGAGACAAGACCAAACTTTTAGTTTTTGTGTCTCAGCATGCTCAGTCCATGAGAGTGTGAACATCCACTAAATGTGCCCTGATCTAATGTACTTATAGAATCATAGAATGGGAAGGTTGGAAGGGACCTCAAAGCTCAGCCAGTTCCAACGCCCTGCCATAGGCAGGGACACCTCCCACTAGCACAGGTCACTCAAGGCCTCATCCAACCTGGCCTTGAACACCTCCAGGGAGGGAGCATCCACAACCTCCCTGGGCAACCTGTGCCAGTGTCTCACCACCCTCACTGCAAACAACTTCCTCCTAACATCCACTTTCAATCTCCCCTCTGCCACTTCAAACCCATTCCCCTTGTCCTGCCATTCCCAGACCTTGTCAATAGTCCCTCCACAGCCTTCCTGCAGCCCCCTTCAGATCCTGCAAGGCCACTCCAAGCTCTCCTGGAAGCCTTCTCCTCTCCAGGCTGCAGAGCCCCAACTCTCTCAGCCTGTCCTCACAGCAGAGCTGCTGCAGCCTTTTCAGCATCTTGGTGGCCTCCTCTGCACTGGCTCCAACACTTCCATGTCCTTCCTGTGCTGGGGGCAGGCAACTTCTTGTTGTTTGGTGAGCAAGCAGTCAGGAAGAATCTGTCAGGGTTTTACTTTGCCTGCAGGAATGAAAGCATCAGGCCAAGGTAAGGTCCAGCTCTGCTCCTCACCAAGTGATTATGATTTCCATCTCCTGTGCACTTCAATGCTAGATATTGCTCCATGGCATGCAGATGTAATCAGCTTGCCACAGGTGCTGTTGAAATTGCTCAATGCCACTCAGCACTGCCTCATTGCAGCTGCTTCATTGTGGGTCCCTCTTGTCAGCAAGCAGCCTGGGGGATACAATTCTGATCCTGCATAATCACTGACAGGGGGGATTCAATACTTGTATCTGGAGGGAAAACCAGCACCCTGGACAAACAATCTCACCACCAAGCAGAAAGCCTGAAGCACAAAGAGGTTTTGCAGTTCAGGCTGGATGGGGGTGTGCAGCCTGCAGAAGAGGAGGCTCAGGGCAGACCTCATTGCTCTCTGCAGCTACCTGAAGGGAGGTTGTAGCCAGCTGGGGTTGGGCTCTGCTGCCAGGCACCC
Organism: Ramphastos sulfuratus; assembly: GCA_013399055.1. NCBI lineage: Eukaryota > Metazoa > Chordata > Aves > Piciformes > Ramphastidae > Ramphastos > Ramphastos sulfuratus. The sequence goes on from WBNM01014133.1 coordinate 10,003, forward strand.
AAGGACAGAACAAGAGGACACAACCTCAAGCTGTGCCAGGGCAGGTTCAGGCTGGATGTTAGGAAGAAGATCTTGGCAGAAAGAGAGATTGGCATTGGAATGGGCTGCCCAGGGAGGTGGTGGAGTGCCAAGAGGGCATCCTGGAGTGCAGCAAACAAACTGTGTCCAACAGGTCTAGGGAGCTTCTCCTCTCCCTTCACTCTGCCCTGCTGAGACCAGACCTGCAATGCTGTGTCCAGTTTTGGGCTCCCCCAGCTCAAGAGAGAACAGAGATCTGCTGGAGAGAGTCCAATGGATACTGCCCAGAGATAGAATCATAGAATCGTCCAAAGCTCCCCCAGCCCAAGCCCTGCACTCAGCAGGGACATCCTCCACTAGAGCAGGTTGCCCACAGCCCTGCCCAGCCTCACCTGCAATGCTTCCAGGCATGGAGCCTCAACCACCTCCCTGGGAAACCTGTTGCAGTGTTCCACCAGCCTCCTGCTGCAGAACTTGTTCCTCATAGCCAATCTCNTTGGAAAGGAGCTCCCAAGCTCCCCCAGCCCAAGCCCTGCACTCAGCAGGGACATCCTCCACTAGAGCAGGTTGCCCACAGCCCTGTCCAGCCTCACCTGCAAAATCTCCAGGCATGGAGCCTCAGCCACCTCCCTGGGCAACCTGTTGCAGTGTTGCAGCAGCCTCCTGGTGCACAACTTGTTCCTCACAGCCAATCTCAATCTGCTCTGCTCTAGTTTGCAGCCATTGCCCTCATCCTGTCCCTGCAGGCCTTTGGGAACAGTTCTCTGCAGCCTTCTTGTAGCCCCCTTCAGGTACTGGAAAGCTGCTCTAAGGTGTCCCTGGAGCCTTCTATTCTCCAGACTCCACACCCCCATCTCCCTCAGCCTGTCCCATAGCAGAGCTGCTGTGGATGAAATCTGTCCAGGATGGAAACTAAGTCATAAGACTAATGATAATAAACCACTGATTACCCCTGGAGCAGCATTTTAGTACTGATAACTCAGATTATGTTAATGCTCCATTCTCTTTAAACATGCTAACTACCTGCTCAGACAGGAGAAGGTCACTGCAATGTGTGGCTGCCTCTCATCAATTATTATATTTTATATGCTGGAATTTTTCACTCCCCTGGCTGAGATCCATTTTCCTTTTTTCCAGTCAGCAGTTTACATTTTGAATTAATTCATTAGGTAATAAAATTTAAAAAAAAACCTCTTTAATTAAAAGAAGTAATTTATTCTTAATGGTTTCAGGTCCTATAAACTGCCAAAAAAGTCTCACTTCAGCCCATTTATCAAAGGCTGAGTGATGCTTTATCTCCCCAGGATGCTGAAGATGCTCTGATGGTTGTGGGGTTTGTTTGCTCAGCAGGCACAGAGGACTAATCACAGCATGGAAGGGGCCCCAAGCATCATCTGGCCCCAGCTTTAATGGCCATGTTGGGATGCTGGTGTCTTTCTTTAGCCCAACCCTGACTGGGCAATACATTGCAGTAGTGTCTGCATTAATAGAGCTGTTCCTGTTGGGTTATCAGGAAAGGCAGGCAGTGCTGAATCCAAGGTGAGCAGAACTGTCCAGAACAGAAGGGGACAGGAGGACCCCATTGTATGCACTGAGATGACATCTGATGTCAGCTTCATTACAGTACAGGCTGGGAGGTGATCTGCTGGAGAGCAGCCCCTGGGAGAGGGACCTGGAAGTGCTGGTGGAGAACATCCATGGGGAAGCAATGAGCCCTGGTGGCCAAGAGGGCAAATGAGGTCCTGGGGTGCATTAAGAGTGTGTCCAGCAGATCCTGGGAGGTTCTCCTCTGCCTCTACTTTGTCCTGCTGAGACCTCGAGTGCTGCCTTTAGTTTTGGCCTCCCCAGCTGAAAAGGGACAGGGATCTGCTGGAGAGGGTCCAGTGGAGGGCTGTGAGGATGATGAGGGGACTGAGCATTGCCTGGTGAGGAGAGGCTGAGGGACCTGGGGCTGCTTAGTGTGGAGAAGAGAAGACTGAGAGGGGATTTAATAAATGTTTAAAAGATTGAGGTTGATTAGCCTGGAAAAGAGGAGGGTCAGGGCAGACCTCATTGCTCTCTGCAGCTACCTGAAGGGAGGTTGTAGCCAGCTGGGGTTGGGCTCTGCTGCCAGGCACCCAGNACAGCATTCTTGTGTTGCTCCCTGTGAGTGGGAACAGTTCAGTATTTCACTTTGTAATTGCATGCCTATTTTATGGCAAGGTTTGCTCTCCAGAGCAAGAACTTTCTCTCTGCCCACAGGGTTGAGGAGTGGACTGGATGATCTCTTTGGGTCCCTTCCAACCCCTAACTCCCTGTGATCCTGTGAACTGCTCTGATAAGGAATGGCCACAATAAGGATTGATAATTTAAGGAACATCTTTGAGTGCATTACCTGAGTTTAAAGATGCTGCTTGAGAGAAGCTGAGGGAGTGAGGAGATCAAAAAGGCTGCTTAGGCTGCATAAGTACATCTTTTGCCAGATAGAAAGGACAAAGAATCATAGAATCATGGAATGTCAGGGGTTGGAAGGGACCTCCAGAGATCATCAAGTCCAACCCCCCTGCCAGGGCAGGAGCACTGAGGGCAGGCCACACAAAAACACATCCAGGTGGGTTTCAAAAGTCTCTAAAGAAAGAGACTTCACAACCTCCCTCATCAGCCTGTTCCAGTGCTCCATCACCCTTAAGTTAATGAAGTTTCTCCTCATCTTGAGGTGGAACCTCCTGGGTTCCAGTTTGTATCCATTGTACCCTTCTCCCATCACTGGGCACCACCAACCAGACCCTTTCTTGTCAAAAACTATTAAAGCTGGTAGAATTTGCTGAGACCACAGGCTCACAGGATGTTAGGGGTTGGAAGAGACCTCTGGAGAGCTTCCAGTCCAACCTCCCCTGCCAGAGCAGGAGCAGAGAATCCAGCACAGGGCACACAGAACACATCCAGACAGGGTTGGGAAGGCTCCAGAGAAGGAGACTCCACAGCCTCTCTGGGCAGCCTGTGCCAGGGCTCTGGGACCCTTACACTCAAAAAGTTCTTCCTCATCTTGAGGTGCAACTTTCTGTGCTGCAGTTTCTGTCCACTGCTTCTTATCCTATCCCAGGGCACAACTGAGCAGAGTTTGTCCCCTTCCTCTTGACTCCCAGCCCTCAGATATTTATAAACATTGATCAGATCCCCTCTAAGTCTTCTCTTCACCAGAACACAAGCCCCAGGTCCCTCAGCCTCTCCTCATAGGGCTCCAGCCCCTTCAGCATCTTTGTAGTTCTATGCAATGGATCCCTTGATCAGGACTTGCCTGCAGTAACAGCTACAGGACAGCTGAGGCACCTAAAGGCCATGCAGAGACTATTTTGACATCCTCCTTAAGAGAGACTGGTGTTTGGGAACCCTTCCTTGTGCAAAGGCAAACCTTAACACAGAGTCAGAGAATTGCTCCACTCAGAAGAGCCCTCTAAGGTCTTTGAGTCCAACCTCCACAGCCTCTCTGGGCAGCCTGTGCCAGGGCTCTGGGACCCTTACACTCAAGAAGTTCTTCTTCATCTTGAGCTGCAACTTCCTGTGCTGCAGTTTCCATCCATTGCCTCTTGTCCTATCCCAGGGCACAGGTGAGCAGAGCCTGTCCCTGTCCCTTCCTTCCTGACCCACAGCCCTTAGCTACTTACAGACATTGCTCAGCTCCCTCTCAGCCTTCTCCTCTCCACACTACCCAGCCCCAGGGCTCTCAGCCTTTCCCCACAGCAGACCTGTTCCAGTCCCTTCAGCATCCTCACAGCCTCCACTGGACTCTCTCCAGCAGATCCCTGTCCCTCTTGACCTGGGGAGTTCAAAGCTGAACACAGATCTTCCACTGCAGATGTGGAAGAGCTGTTCTGAAAGGCTGAAAGCACAGCAAAATCAGCTGCAGCTTTATACAGCATGGTCTTGTCTTACCCCTTTGATGTGCAGGGTTAATGCTTGCAGTGCCAAGTGATTAATGCAGCAGCCTTGCAGAGCAGGGTGGAGAGGAGATAGGGGAGGGAAAGGAGGAAATAAATTAATCTTATTGCCTTATTTTCCCCCTGGGCTTGATCCAAAGCTCAGTCAATGGAAGATGTTCTATCAGTTTGGCAGGACATTGCATTGGGCCCTGTATCTTCTGGGGATGCAGCACTTGGTGGAATTCAGAATAGGTATTTTGGGGATTCTGCTGAATTAAGCTTTATCTTGTCTTCAATAGGCCACAGACGAGGCAGGCAGGACTGCAGTTTCTGTATCAGGTAGGAAGGGACCCTCAAAGGTCATCTTGTCTGATCTCTGAGGAATGGGAACAAGAAAGTAAACTGAAATCACAGAAGGTTAGGGCTAGAAGGGCTCTTGAAAGCTCATCCAGCCCAACCCCCCCCACCAGAGCAGCATCACCTAGAGCAGATCACACAGGAACACATCCAGGTGGGTCTCGAACACCTCCACACACACCCCCAGCTTGGTGTGCTGCAAGAGGCAAGCTGCAATTTAGAATCATAGAACCACAGAATGGGAAGGTTGGAAGGGAACTCAAAGATCATCCAGTTCCAACCCCCTGCCATAGGCAGGGACACCTCCCACTAGCACAGGTCACTCAAGGACTCATCCAACCTGGTCCTGAACACCTCCAGGGAGGTTGTGGAACACAACCAACCAATGGGATCAAAGATCAAAGATCACATTGGGTGATTCTGTGCTCCACAACCTCCCTGGGCAACCTGTGCCAGTGTCTCACCACCCTCACTGTAAANACTACCTCCCTGGGCAGCCTGTGCCAATCCTTGAGCACTGTTGGAGCAAAGAACTTTTTGCACTGAATTACAGCCACGCCAGCAGTAATTTAAAGTAACTTTCTCCAATTCTCCTGCTATAAAATTGATTATCATTTAAGGCTGATGACACAGAGGATGCTAATTGGAGTTCTTTTTTAGCATTCAGGAAGGAACAGGTAGGAATTTGGACAGAGTTTTGAAGTGGTTAGTCCAAAATGTCATTCCCTGGATAATCTAACTGATCTCTCTGTCTGCCATCAGGTCACAACATCAAGCCAGGTGGATCACAGGTTTAGAAGCAGCATTCAAGAAATAGACTCCTTATTTTCTATTCATGTTAGTGGTAACATTTCAAGGGCCCACAGAACCTCCTGTGAGCCTTTTTATGGTCTCAGAGCAACATTGCCATGAGTAGCTTAAATGTAAACTGGTGACAAGAAGGGAAGGGAGAATTAACTGCAGCAGTGCAGGTTGGGAGGAGACCTGCTGGAGGGCAGCCCTGTGGGGAGGGGGCTGGCAGTGCTGGTGGGGCACTCCTGCAGCAAACAAATGTTTCCCTCATCTCCAACCTAACCCTCCCCTGGCATCATTCCAGGCCATTTCATCTCCTCCTGTCACCTGATACTAGGGAGCAGAGCCAAACCCCCACCTCACACAGCCTCCTTTCAGGGAGCTGTAGAGAGCAGTGAAGTCTCTCCTCACCCTCCTCTTCCTCAGATTAAACAGCTTTGGTTCCCTAAGCTGCTCTGCATCAGACCTGTTCTCCAGACCCTTCACCAGTGTCATTGCCCATCCCATGCTATGTTTTGCTGGATGATGTTAACAACTTCTTTTTCTCTTCTCAGGACCAAAATAATGTTTTGCTTTCCTATCAAGAGCTGATCAAGCAATAGTGTGACTTCAAGTTGCCATGGAAACCAGCCTGCCAAGAAAGTAAAGCTACTTTAGAGATGAAATGTGGAGTTCTCAGGTTTATGATGTCTTTGTGTGCCTTGGAGCAGTGGATAACATACTGACTGCCCCACTGGCTGCAGGGCATCCTTAGTGCTCACAGACAGGCTCAGTTCCAAGACTCACTGTGCAGTGAGATCTATGGAAGTACAAAATTCATCCTTGTCAGCTGAAGTCATAGTTTGGTAATGTATTAAACACTATCACAGAATCACAGGAGTATAGGGTTGGAAGGATCCTTGAGGATCATCCAGTTCCAATCTCCCTGCCATGGGCAGGGACACCTCACACTAGATCACATTGCCCAGAGCCACATCCAGCCTGGCCTTAAAAACACCCAGGGATGAGGCTTCCACCACCTCCCTAGGCAACCTGTGCCAGGCTCTCTCCACCCTCATGGGGAAGAACTTCTTCCTAACAGCCAATCTCAATCTTATCTCCTCTAGCTAGAATCACAGAATCATAAAATCATAGAATCTCACAGAATCACAGAATCATAGAATCATAAAATCATAGAATCACAGAATCACAAAATCACAGAATCATAAAATCATAAAATCACAGAATCA
>WBNM01014135.1:3473-37632 GCA_013399055.1 Ramphastos sulfuratus
AAAAAAAAAAAAGCCCTCATAACATTATAGCTCTGAAAAAGCACTTAAAATATTTAGCACATCCAAAAGAATTTTCTGAGAAATTGGTAAACAACTCTACTGCAATTATTTTGTGGTAATTCCAATCTTAATCACTGGGTATACTCCTCTGATCCTCTAATTTTAAATAAACCACATCAGTAGGCAGAGTATTAATCAGCATCCTTCCTTTATCTCTGATAGCGCAAGAGAGACTCCAGAAATAAATGTTTAACATCCTTTTGCTCTAAAATCAAAAATATGTTTCCCGTGAACAGCCAAGATATTCTTCTGGAAACCAGCTGTTGGGCTGGCAGATTTTTGATTGAAAGGACTTCATTAGTGAAAGAGTACTCAGAGTCTAGATGGCCTCCACATTCCCGTATTTTGGCATCACTTTTGTTACAACTCCAAAGACACATTTAAACCCAAATGAAAAGTGTAACAAATGTACATGCTTGTGGAAGTACTAATTCCAAGCCTGTTGGACACTTATTAAAATATGGTTTCAACAGAGCTGAACAGAACTGGAGGATTTGGCTTAGAAGACACACTTCTAAACCAGTCCTTTTATTCAAAACATGACTCAGAACTGCACAATCCATTAAGTTTTGTCCTATTAAAAGTTTGAACATATCCAAAGTTCAAAGCAAATTTTAGATGAACCAAGAACTTGGCAGGCTTTTTACAGTGAAAAAACACCAACACAATAGTGCTTTATTTTCTTCCGCTACGCCTGCAATACTGTTCCTGTTGATACGGTTTCACTGAAGGGAAAAGCTGTTGTTTATGCACTGGGTTTAACTGTCTGGCTGGAAAATAAAAATGTTATTGATATTGATAATTATTATTTAAAAGTTGTTTAACTCTTTCAGCTGAGAAGTGTTAAAATGGGCAAGCTGTCTTTCTCAGTGAGATGCTATTGACATCTGAAAGCGTGCTGTTGACGTTGCTCCAAGAGAACAAAAAAAATGTAATATTGACCCTACTGAAGGTTTCTTGGGTTCAATATGTCTTTTTTTCCAGCTGGATGTACTGGGCAGAATACATAACAGGAGATAGCCCATGGTGAGCTTGGACTAGTAATAAATAAATAATAGTAATGAATCAGCCAAACCCTGCTAGTACAGAAAGTAATTGCTATGAACCACATAGGTTTGAAATGAATTCTTGGTTGTCTTTTAATTATTAGTTGCTCCAAGTTAAACGACTTCTGCTCACACTGCATCACAACATATTTAAGGAATTTAATTAAAAGTCACGGAATATTCAATCTTAATATTTATGGATAACTTTTCTTTTCTTTTTTTCCAGGCTCATTTAAATAAATACTACATGTGTATAAGGGAAATGTAAAAATAATGACCTTTAACTCACTCTCCATGGCTTTGGCCTGAATCACATTTTTGATTCAATATGTTGATTATCTGAAGAAAGTTAATAACAATATAATCTAGTCAAATATTTGTCTCTTAGGCAAATATTTATATCTGATCCCTTTAAGTTATTAGTACAGCTTTATATGTATTTCCTCAGTACAAGTGAACTATAGCTAAGGAGGGTTTTTTTAATAAATAATTCAATTAAACAATTTAAAAATATTTAGGGTATTCACGGTAGCATAATATGAACATTGCCAAGAAACTATCTTAAAAAATTTAAATAATGCAATCTAATACTACACATTCATATTGTTAGTTGCTTACTTTAAATCTGCATTTAATCAAAATTACTCTACAGCCTGAAGAAAGCTTTCTAATTGACTTCCAACTTAAAAACAAAACCAAAAAACCAAAACCATAAATCACGGATGTATGGCAATCACAGGTACAGGAGCAAAGTTTATAGCTGGTGTTTGCAATGAGATACACACTCTATTAGCTAAGTTGTAACAATGCTTATCTAAGATCTATAAGATCTTATATTTAAGATATAGGAAGTGTTCTGTTTTCACATCTAGCATTTGTACTATTAATCACCCCAACAGAAAAAGAACACCAGGAAATCCGTAGCTCAGATATTTGCATCGCTTTCGAAGGAGATAATAGTTTCAGAGTGTGCCAAAGCACAATACCATGGATGTTTTTTCAAGCAATGACTAATAAATTTTTGTCCTTATACGACCATTAGCTTGTGTTTTTGGCATTATTACCTGCTGTTCTACTTCTGGTTACATATCAGGTAGTTTCTAATGTAAGAAAACAAAAAGTCTTGCTTTGCTCTTGCACAATCTGCAAAGTAACTGGGACAGTTACGCCGTTTACACTCCCAGCACTACTGAAATATTAATACAGAATTTTGGCTTCTCACATGGTTCATGGTGATGTACTCAGTACCACAACACTCTGTTTTTACTGCTTGTGGTCCAGTCCCTCGCCAGTGTATTCAGTTCAGATGGCTCTACCTCAGTGGCACAAGTTTCCCTTGGACGCAGCTACTTTTGGTATTATTAGTACTGGAGAGAGGCATTACTTTTCAGAAACATCCATTAAAGGCTGAAGGTGACATTCACGGGCTGTGTTTCATTTAGTAAGTGAATATTTGCATTACAGCAGGAAACTGCAGTAGTAGACAACTTTGATGCAGAGAGTAGACAACCATTTCCAAACAGATTAGTGAAACACAGTGGCTTGTGGAGCAAGGGTGCAATCCCCTGCCTCAGTCATGCAGGGTAGCAAACTACAGTCAAGATTCAACACAGCTACTGTAAATTTCCAATTAAAGATAAAGTCAAAATGATTCATTCCTTGAAACAAATCCTTGATAATTATTCTTTGAAGCTTTATTCTGGTCTTTGGCTTCCCTACAAAGCATTTTCATTAAAGTTAGCATGTTGACAAAAACAGTTATTATCTATTTTATGATTACTATATAATTATTTTTATAGTGACTACAACAATGCAAGAAAAATGTGATTCAAACCTCGTGTAGAGAGAAAAAATAAAAATGTTTTTATTTTTGCTGGAACTTTATTTCACATTGTCTTCTGGAATTTACATGAAACAAATATTTTTTTTTTGGTTTGTTTTTAAATATATAATACATGCAAGCAGCACAATTTCTGCTCAGGTTAATTATGCAATCCCTCAAGTACTAAATAATTTCTTTGATTGCCACCCAGATTACTAGTCCACTTTGAAGAGCCCTCACATCCAGTCCTTATAATTCCTAATCCCTTTCTGACAAGTGCAGCACTTGCAGCATCAGGAATGAAATGTTTCTTACCTATCATGTTGAAGTGGTCCTTAGATGTAAAGAGTGGAATTTTTCCAGCATTGCTGGCAGGATGCACAAAGAAGTACTAGTAAGACAGATCAAGTGCCTGCTTCTGCAACAAGCCTGTGGAAGTCATCTTGGTTTGCTTTATTTCTAAAGAAAATGAAGTCCTACTATTCAATAGAATGTGACCGGTAAAGAAGACATTATGTACAGTAGATCTTTGGTATATACATTGCCATTTTACCATAAATCTCATCTGCTATTGCTGTATACAACAGAATCAGATAGCACTGAACGAATGAATAATCACTTGGTTTTCTGGGCTGTTAGTAAAAATAAAATTATACAAGTAAGCTCTATAGCCATAACTCATATTTAAAAGAGACCACCAGAAATAGAAGTATGTCCAGTGGTTCCTAATTTCTAGCTCTGATTTTGGTATAACTGTTGTATTAACTTAAGAAGAGAGCCCCATGTTTATGTGATGTCATTTTTATCTGTAGTCTTTCCCTCTCAGCCATTTACATTGTATACTCTGGAATAAGAACTACATTCCCCTTGTGCACAACCCTATCCCCAAAATTACTATTCTTCAACCCTACTTCACAGCACAATGCTGTTGGCTAGTAGAACTAATTTTGCTGGCTAATAGGTTCTCTCTGTAACAGGATAAATAGAACACTTACAATCAATTTGCAAGTGTAGATGTTTCAAAACTCAAATATACCTTTCAGTAACATTTCCTTGAAATCTAGTAATTGAAAAAAAACCCCAACGACCCACTTGAAATTCACTTCACGTATCCATACATGTAGAAATTACATTTTTAGATACCAGCTCTTGTTAGTAGTCACAGAAGTTACATTATTTTCAAGAGCAAAATGTTAGGCTACATAGTACTAAATGTCCCCATGGCAATTGTGAACACATCACACTATCCCTGACCACTAAGTCATGTTCTTACAGGCACCGATCGGTACAGTCGTAGCACTATTTGGGGCCTTAGAGCTTTCCCAAATTCAAATATTACTGGTATCTTCCTCATTTCTCAAAAGCTGATTTAAAACACTTGTCCTAGAATGCAAATATGAAGCAGAAAGCAGTATCCATTTCAATTTTTTTTTTGTAAAGCTCAAAAAAACCTCAAACAAAAACAAAAAAAAACAAACCCAACCCCAACCTAACCAAAGTTCTGTGATTCTGTGAAAACAAAAATAAAAAAAAAAAAAACCAAACAACAAAGTAAATATGCTCATTAAGATTAAATACTCCCACATATGAGTTAAGAGTTGAAGTTCATAAAGGAACAGAACCTATAAAATCTGCTACAACAGATGGATATACAGTAAGAAGATGCTACATAAAGTAAGATCAAAGCAGCAGTGACCTGTCTTAGCAGCTGAGCTGTGTTATCTTTCATATTGAAGGATAAAACATTCTGATCAAGTTTCAGGAAAATTTCAGGTTTCAGCTTTCATAGTATACCCATTTCAAAATCACTCCTTGATGACATGGAGGAAAAAAGCAAAGTATCAGACTGAAGAAGTGCTCACCATCACATTCTTGATAATTTCTATAGAATTCCTTGACTACTTTTGCTTTGCCACTATCTGGCTTAGGTGCTGCAAGTTTCTGTGCAGTACAAGCAAGTACAAGCAAGTAAAGCAATTTAATAAAAGGATACATAATTTGTGTCAAAATCACTCAGATTTTCTGAAGCTACCAAGTCTTGATATCCACATCTTTGTCCACTTGGAAGATTACTTCACTTGTGCACTATGAATTCTCTGGCTCTCCTTGTTTCTAGACCTCAGAAAATTCTGAATGCTCTCTGTGGTCAACGACTATTAATAAAACCACAAATATTTCTTGACATAAAATTAGTCACAAATTCTCCATCAAGTAAGCTTTTGCTTACATGTTAACCAACACAATCTCACTTATCTGAGCATGCACAGCAATTTCCAGACATCATTCTGCTTCTTATGTTGAATTCCAAAACGCACTGAGAGCCATGCATGCATTGGTTACGCAGCACACTCATGATGTAGATCTAACTTTATTAGCTGCTTTTGAGTCATTATGGAAAATACTTTTTCTAAGGAAGGACTATCAGAATGTGTAGTTTTTCCAGTGAACAAGCTTCCTGTTCCACTTGCTGCTTCTGGTTTCTGGTTTTGGGGTGTTGGTCTTTTCCGCTGGGTGGGCTGCAGGTTGGGTGCTGGGGTAGGTCACTGACTTCTGCTGCTGCTTCTGCTTTTTGCTGTGCTTTTCTGCAAACAGGCTGAGGCAGTTGTGCATCTTACCATCTCATTAAACTCCCTTTATCTCAACCTAGATTTTTTTTTTTTATTATTACTTTTCCTCTCATCTGTGTGTGGTAGGGGGGCAGGAAGGGTGCTTGTGAGAGTGGACTGTGTTAAACCAGGACATGTTGCATCCATATATACAAACAGTCACAGAAGGAAGGAAATTAAGCAAATGAAGCATAAAAATTACTCAGTTTATTCATAAGCTTGCATTATGTAGTCTGCCTTATGCACAAACATAAAAAGAATTCAATATTTTTAGCACCTATGATATGATATACTAATGCAAAAAAAAAAAAAAATACCAGAACCAGGATAGTCAAATATATTGTACTATAATGCAATATATGTTGGAGCACTATTTCTGAAACAAGGAAAACACTTTCCCTTTATATTAATATAATAAACCAACTGAAAATTGTGAGAATTTTCACTTAGATCTTTAAGCATATCCATTTCACTATGAAAACTGGATCAAACTTTCCATCTTTCAGATGGAAATGACTGGAGAGAAAAGATGTAGTGTGTCGTACAGATGGACTCACTGTTTTAGGGACACCTAATAACATGATGCACATGTATGTACCAGTTTGGTGTCAAAAAATAGGACAGCCAAAGATCCAAGTAGCATCAAACAAGCAGGGAGCATAAGACAGTTTGACTGCACTCTGCCCACCCCCTCCACACACATCCTTTTTCCCCCTTTTTTCACTCGTTTTTAGAAAAATAAGTCTTTGACATGAGTACTAAGGATGTTCCTTCTTTAGTGAGAGAGTCAGTACCCAGAACTTTCAGAAGCCTAGCACAGACAGAACGCAGTTATGTTCAGACATACCTAGTTACAGCTTATATGCTTCCTGAAATTATTAGGATAAATAGAGATAATTGGCAGAATGGACTCCTGACAGACAAAATACTGAATCTTTTAAGCATTACAACTATAGTATGATTTCTGTAAAAAAGTACACATACATTACAGATAAGGAAAAAAAGACTTAGTTGCTTTCTTAATTAAATCTGTGTGTTTCAATTCACTTGACATCAGATTCTGATTCCACAGATAAAACTACGTTGCCCACAACTAGTAAACTTAATCTGAAATGATATCACTGTTATTAAAAAAAAAAAAAATTAAAAAAAAGAATAACAATTATATAATGTGGCAATAACAAGGGGAAATGACAAGCCAAGATGTTGAGTAGATACACAACATGTACATTCATGCTGACAGATTTTACTGATAGAGTGGAAAACAGAATTACAGAGCATGAGAATTTTCATTACTATGAAGGCTGTAGTAAATGGTGAATCCAAATTGGAAAAAAGGCAAAACAAAAATGCAGTTATTTCCATTGACACTGTGGTAGAGTTACCTTTAGTTCTTCTTTCAAAAGGTAGAGCATAGATAAGAGAATTCATAAACACAAAAATAAATAAATTCAGGTTGTGGATATTAATCTTCTGAAAAATACATATTTAAGACAGGCTTCAATTAGTTGTTGTGTTCATAATAAACCAGGAGAGCTTACTGAAAACCATACATTATACTTTCATTTTAAAAAGACCCTTGTCTTAGGTAGACACCCAAGTGTGCATCACTCTCAGACTAATGTGTTTACTTGCAAAAAGAGAGCAAGCAGTAATATTTTATAAAACCAGCTGATGGCTGGAACAAAGCAGCCTGGTTTTCAAATGTACAGGATCATTACTAAGCAAGAAAAAAAACCAAAGATCTTAACTTTTACTTCTTTTCAGCCCTCTCTACTGTTTAACTCCTTTATACATCTTCTTTTTTGAATAAGATATAACTTGGAAAAATGAGGAGGGAAAAAAACAAAACAAAACAGATTGTCTCATCCAAATTCTCTACTAAAACCAGATACTGTGCTCCAACTTTTTGTTTTGTGCATTCTGCCAAAAAATGAAGTAAAAAAAAAAATTCTTTCAGTCTCAGAACTGAGATAAATAATTTCTTTTCATTATAAAAATGAAGACATAGCTGTCTTCATTCCAAGAGCTATGAAATATTTCAATCAAAAAAGCAACATTCAATGAAAATCAAAATAAATTCTATTTTTCCTGACTCACATTGCCTTGTCAAATCTTTTGAAATTTATTATTTACAGATACTGCAACTGTCCATTACAGTGTCCACTTCTAGCATACTCTTTTAATCCTCCACCTTCTTTTGATTAAACATGTGAACAAAACTAAACACAGGTTTCATGATCTCAGTATCTGACATTTCAGACACGTATTTGCTCTTCAGATCTTTCACTGTTATCTTTTGCCAAACAACTTTTATGCAGTCCTGGTTCTAGTATAAAATATTTAGCATTTCAGCCAAAGCAAAAGTAAAACCATGTTAGTTCAAAGCGTAACTGACATTTACATTGGTCAACTTTTAAAGTAGCTATAGCTAAACTGAATAAAAAGCACTTCATTAATATGTAATAATAAAAGAAAATTAATTTTTTTTTCTACTGAGCTCCTGTTCTGGTTGCTGGCACAAGCAGCTTTGTCCATGTTCACAAAATCTGAAAATGGGGATTTGCTTATTACTACAATTGCCAAGACATCAGTATTCCGGACTGCACCAATGTGAAATACCAAAGTAACTGAACTGATATTAAAGTAGCCATTAAAATGTTCATATTCAATAGCACTCTGCATGTACAACCTCCATCGTGCAAGTAAACATGTAACAAATCAGATTCCTCAAAGCTTAGTAATTATTAGTAGTACCCAGCTCTAAGAAGAAATATGCTGACTATTCTAATACTTCTATATTCTTTGAATCTACACAAGTCATGACCTTCTAAGTAGTGAATGTAGCACTGAATGATTGATAATATTATTGTTTTCTAAAAGGTAGTAAGAACAATATTATTGCTTTCTAAAAGGTAGTAAGAAGAATATGCAAAAATGCATCTTGAAATGAAAGTGTAAAACACCTGCTTCTCTTAGATGTAGAAACACTGAAACACACACAAAGATTAAGGGAGAAAACTGCTGTACAGTGATTGTAACCATGTGCAAGTAATTATACCACACCAATCAGCCAGTTAACAATAGATCCATTTAACCTCTTTCTTACTTTTGCCATTACATAACCAATGAGCTGACATACAGAAGACTGAAGAGTAAGGCTTCTACAAAACACATTAAAACACATTACTCTTTAATTATAACAATCACAAGTCTTCTGAGGTTTTTAGAAAACCTTCACTGCCTGTATGGAAATTCTAATTTAAAGATAGAAATGGGAAAAAATTGTTTACCACCTGAGTGTAAAGTTGCTGTGAGAAACACTGTGCAGCCCTCACAGACCAAAACCTCCACCTTATTTAGTCACTGCTCATGTATAATCACTATTTTTATCTGCCACGTAGAGCTGCAACCTGCGCAACAGTCATGCCCAAGCACCCTCCCTGTGCTGCACACTCCATGGTCAACAGTGTAACTTTAGTCATCTTTCAGACCAGCTTCATGCTATGTAGTTTGGCTGGACCTAATCACATTAACTAGATCTTGAGCACAAGACTCCCCAGTGACCTGCCTGCAAAGCTATGGCTCAAGCAGCACTGCACCAGTGAAAGGCAGCTCTTGCTGCTTTGCTGTCCCTGTTGTACAGTGTGTGCAGCCATGCCTTTAGATAAACCTCCTCTGCTGACCTGTGCTGTGATTGTATTAGTAAAGTCTCCACTGCCATCATGACGCCAGGCATAAGGAAGGGAGAAGAATTTATTGCCGCTTTAGAGCAACTCTGGATATCTAAAAGTCATTTCCATGAAGTAGGCAAAATCTCCAGTCTCTAGGGCCCATGGTGGATCACCAAGAGTAATGTAATGCCTAGAGACTTTTGCTCCTGACCCTGGAAACCACAGTCCTGGCCACCATCCTGCATTTTCCATTGGTTCTCTTGAGACTTCCAGGAGACAGAACAGATACTCCTCACCAACTGGTACCCTTACAAGAAACAACACTGCAGTTTCTTTTCATCATTGGTCTAGCAGGTTTGAGGAGAGGACATTAAATAAAGAGCTACTCTTTACAATCCCATAGCTCAATCCTGGGATTAGGGCTCCAACCACAATGTCCAAGTTCCAGAGGGTAAAAGTAAGGACTGGGAGCAGGCAGATCTGCCTACTATAGTACAAGATCACGTTCAAGAGCTCCTAAGAAATCTGAATGTCCATCTGAATGGTAAGGTTGGAAGGGACCTCAAGGATCATCTAGTTCCAACCCCCTGCCATAGGCAGGGACACCTCCCACTAGTACAGGTTACTCAAGGCCTCGTCCAACCTGGCCTTAAATACACAGGTTCACACACTGGTGGAAATAATATTGTCAACATGTTTGGCTAGGTACTCTTCTTAGAGAATGAGAAAAAAATGATCAATATTGTACTCCTACTCCTAGAAATGGTGGTGCAGTTCTGTATTGGAAAAATATTATGATCTGGGTTTACTTCTCAACAAAGCTTCTTATGCATTTACATGAAAAAGACAAAATGGTATTCAGAACAGTGATTACTGTTCCCTTTGAGAAGGAGGTAACAGCCAAACACAGGTTAACTTTTTAATGCATTTCATTGGTCTAATGCAATTTGTGAGGTAACTAAAGCCAAAACTGATTACTCAGGCAATTCACAGGAGCATTGGGGTGTTGACACAAGGCTTAAAGCAAATTTCACCAAAAAGGCCCTATGGCTGAGGAAATGCTGACTGAAATGTATGTTAATGGATATGGTCAAATCCTGAGAGCTTTAACTGCTTTCAAGTTCTGTGAAAGTGAGTATAATCCACTTAGAGTATTCCATCCTTACTGAACTCATCTAAAGAGCACTAACCTGTACAGTCCTAATCCTTGTCTTAAAGCAGGCTTATTTTTCAATTTATGCATATTACATATATATGTATTAGCATTCACACAGATGTACTATAGACAAACGCACCAAATATTCTGTTCATTTTGTGCAAGTACTTGCAAAATAATAGGTCACAGTAGCATAGCATCCATATAGTGATGTCAATTAAAATGGAGTGACAGACACAGAAAAGTTTAGTTGGTGATAGTGGTGGGATATAGGTGGTCTCCCAGAAATTTTTTACTTCTTTAATGAAAAGTAAAATAAAACCTCCTCTTTCCAGAGGAAAGTACACATATAATGTGTTCAGTGAGGCAGCACATTGAACCATTTGAGATCACCTAAATTGTTTTGAGAAATTAATAGCTTCTGAAAAGTCATTAAATGATTTAAGCATCAAATAAATCTACCAATCCCCTTATATAAGGCATTCCAGGTCTGCTTCCCAGATCTCATCTTCAAAGATGCAGGCAGCTGGACGAACCCCAAGGAAAGAATTGCCAGCTCTGGAGAGAATAAAGTGGTAAGTGGGATACCAAAGTGGTTAAAGCAGTAGCTGCTCCCAGGAGGACACCCAGGCTTACCAACATGCTGCCTGTAGTACCTGCAGTGCTTCCCCAAGCATACACCAAGGCAGACAGCACCACAAACATGGATAGTCACCATAAAAAGAAAAATAAATCCCATTGTGCCTTTCAAATAATAACAGAAAGTGCAGGACTGATGTGGCAGGAATCAAGTGCTGTGCAGAGATGAGAGGAAAGCAGACAGTCCCAGTTCAGGAAACAGGAACAAAAATCCCCTGCTCTGGAGAAAATCTAACAAAACTATCAAGTTTTCTGTTTCTCTGTGTGCATCTCATCATACAAAAACAATAGAAGGCAGCAAGGCCAGACAAGGGGAAAGCTTGTAAAAAGCACAGTAGAATGAGGCATATAAAAGCAAGCTTGACAAACCATTAACAAGAAGTTATGCAGTAAAATTTTATGCAGGAACATGACAAATGACTTAATAAGCCTGATCTCCATAGGCTGAGGTCAGAGTTCAGTGTTGATTATTATATGTCTACTTATACAGTAACAGCACAAATTACTGCAATTCCATGTTTAGATCAGTACTCTGAATTCATAAGCTGACATTTATTCATTCACAAATACTTGCAATTATAAATGACCTAGTTATTCAAAGTTTATGTAAAAGAAATCCAGTGAAATACTAAAAACATCAGTGCACAAACTTTCTTGTACACTCGTCTTGCAGACTCAGAATAAAATGGTCTCTGCCTCTCAGAATCAATGACATGATTGCCCACCATGAGAAACATTACACAGAGTAATTTTTTTTTTTTTTTTAGTTTTGGTGTCACTTTTTGCCACTTTCCAGCTAGAATAATGGGCTTCAACACCAATTTGTTAGATACACACCTCTACACAAAACTACTTAGTGTGATCCAGCAGGTCTTTATGGGAGAAACTTGCTGTGAATGGATGAAATCTTCTATTATAACTGTGAAATGTGCTCACATGATTCGTGTCAATATAAGTATCAGGATCAAGGAAGGGTATGTGACTACTTTCTGCAAACCTTGTGTAACTCCCAGAGAAAGGAGAAAACTAGGAAGGCAAATGTTGAGGTCAAGATAATGTGTATGTGTAAGGATCTTGTGAAAAACACCTGGTGGTCTTAAGATAAAGCCAGTTGGAACCAGTTTCTTGCTAATTGCAAAAGAAAAACAACCTAACGCCNAGCTGAAATCCATGCATTTACTCCTTCCTTTCTGTCCTTCCTTCTTCCTCCTTGTCCTAGTTTGAGGCCACGAGCTACCCAGGACTGGAGGACATAACTGACTCTTACTCCCTTTGAAGGGTAAGAATGAAGATACCGCACACTGATTGGAAGTTTAAAGAGAGATTCTCTTTACTAGTGCATATATGCAAAAGGCAGTTGGGTAGAATGAATGCATCCATAAGCTAAGCCAAGTCTATTGGACTAAAACCATCTAGAATCCTCCACCCCTTCTGCCCTCAGCAGGTCTGAGAGTATGCCAAAACTGCTCCCCCCTCCTCCCAATCTTAGGCCTAGAGGGCCTCATCAGGCCACATGATGCAGCTCAAAATTCCCTGCCAGCTTGTGGCTGTCTCCTGCACACAAACCATGAGATAAGAAGGAACGCATGCTCTTCCCAGAGAGACGTGAAAGGAAGAAAGGAGAAGGGAAAGTGCAATATCAACCAAGGACTGGTTTATAAGCTGTGATACCAAAAAAAAGGAATAGAATAACAATAACAGAATATCCTGGGATGACCAGGTCCATCCCCTGGGATAAGCCTTTGTCCCTGTGGTTTTCTTAAGGGAACCTGGGACCCCTCAAACTACCACACTCCTCTGTCACTAAAGATGAGATGCAGGGAGGGAGGCTCCCAGCACAGGATGAGCAAATCCCCAAACCAGGTGAGCTAACAAGGTAAAGAAGTTTAGCTTCAAGAAGAATTTAGCCACTGGCAGCAGGAGGCCAGCAAATAATTCCAAAATCTATTGTATTTGGACTGATGTGCTCAGTTCTGGACCTTCATCCCAAAGTTGACACAATGGAACTAGAAAAGGCAGTTAGAAGGGCAACAAAGGCAACAAAATGTCTTTTGAACAGAAAAGGGGAAAAAAAGATAAAAAAAAAAGAGGAAAAAAAAAGAGAATAAAAAAGAGGAAAAGAAGAGGGGGGGGAAAAGAGGGGGGAAAAGGGAAAAAAGAGAAAAAAAGGAGGGAAAAAGAGGGAAAAAAAAGGAAAAAAGAGGGAAAAAAAGAGAAAAAAGAGAAAAAATGGGAAAAAGGACATAAAATGAAAAAAAGAGGGAAAAAAGGGGAAAAAAAGGAAAAAAAATTTTCAAAAAGATAAGAGAAAAACAGGGAAAAGTGGCTGCAAAAGGAAGATATTACCAAATTTTATACTGCTGTTCACCAACACTTTACTGTATTTTTCTATTCACCACTAAAAAAGTAAAGGTAAGACATCACTTCTATAATGCAGGACATAAGGAACATTACATGAGACTATCAAGATGCATTTTCAAGACAGTATAATTGGAATTCTTGTCTCAGCTATTATCAGTAACTTTTCTTTTTCCCCCACACTCTTCTTCAGAAAATTCTTTTACAAAATTTGAACTAGAACTTCAGTGTTTTCAATAGATTATACATTTCCTCCAGAAAATAGTTTTTAGGGGGAAAACAAAAGATGTATATAGTATTACAATTTAAGGAAATTCTAAGGTTTCCCTGTTCAGTCAAACCATTCACCACCCCTTGGAATCCTTCCCTTAAAATAGATGAACCATGAGTTGCAGAATAAAGCTAGGTATTTTTGGTAATTAATGAGGTATAAGCCAAAGCTTGATCTAACGGTGGAAGACTCTCAGTGTCCTATATGAAAAAATGCAAAAATATGCAACAGAAGAGATGAATGAAATGAGAGGGAAAACATGGCTGCAGATAATTAGGATGAATTACAGATGAGTATCTTTTCAAGATTACATTCTTTAGGTATGTTCTACAGAAAGAAAAGATTAACTGCATTGTTAAGAGGTAAGACAACGTCAGGACACCTAGAGAATTAGCTACTCTGTCCAGCAGCCCCTATAAGCAATAATTCTTGAGTACATGTCAATTAGGATAAAACAGTCCATATACAACCATGTATTTCAGGTGTTAAATTTGAAGAATCAATATATTTGCATCAAATTAAGAACTACCAACTGACATTCAACTTTTGTTCAGACATGATGAAACACAAGGCAGAACACCATGATGAAGTGACATGCCTCCTCACTTCAACTCCAGTATCAGCACATGCAGAAAAACACATTGTAAGACTCAAAAAAAAAAAATCCATTCAGATGAAACCAAAACAAAACAGAAAACAAAATCAAACACAAACAGCCCACTGCTTATAGTACATTTGCTTTATTTATTGTAGCATTCACTCATGTCAATTAAGTCATGTCTTAAGGGAATATAACGATTCTTGGTTAACACATGGAAGTGAGCATATACTTCTATTTTTTCACATACTTTTGATTGGCTGACTTCAGAACAAATTACTTCCTAGTACAAAACTATTTACTTTTTTAATTTTGTGGAAATAAGGGAATTGAAAGAGTAAAATGGTGAAATAAGTGTTTTAACTTTAAAAATCAAGCAAGCTGTTGAATACTGAATATCAAAATTTAAGATACACATACTTCTGTACAAGCTGCTTTCAGATGTGTTTGCTAACTTACTTACAGCCCTATGCCCATTTGTTTCAGGTTTCTCATTTTCCCTGTCTCTCAAGGAAGAGTTTAAACTAAAAAATGGGCCGCAGAACTGAACACTAGAAATCTAAATCCAAACCACTGTGCTCACTACACTCACACAGCTCTTGTTTAGTGATGGGAAGCATTTAATCATAAAATGTCCTGGTTGAATTAAGACAAGCACAATTTGAGACTCTTTAACTTTGCATAGTATACAATTTGCCTAAAGTTTGAACAGATTTCAAACAACAATCTGGAGATTATTGTATGCAATGTTATCCTCTACACCACGGAAATGCAAACACCAAAGCCTCTACCATAAAAAAAACCTCTCACTCTTCAGATATCCCATAATTAGATAAACCCATTATATTAATGTTAGAGACTTCTTTCTTTCTAAGCAATACAAAATTATTTTTTCTTCTTTCATAAAGAAACTAAAACAATACCTGCACTTGTGTTAACAATTACTGGTTTTAGGAGGGTGGGCAAAAGCAGCATGACAGTTCCTTTGCAGATTTGATTCTAAGAGGCAATCAGATAGTGCTATTCTCTTCATAATAACAGTATCATAGATGGAGATCATGCATGTAAAGCAGTAAAGAGGAGGCTTTAAAAATTTCAGCTTTGCTTTAAATAAATGTCAGGGCACAAAAATTGAAATGAGGAAAAAAACCCTTAGAAATTTTGAAATGCAATGTTGAACTAGGGATGATTAATTTAAAGGGAAAACACATGAAGGCATCATATACAAAACTACTTTTTTAATGTTCACTTTTGTGATTATGTGTAAAAATAGATACTGAAATAGGGCTATGCAGCTGATTAAGGGGCTGGAGCACTGCCCCATGAGGAGAGGCTGAGGGACCTGAGGCTTTTTGGCCTGTTAAAGAGACTTACAGGGACATCTAATCAATGTTTATAAATACTTGAGGGCTAGGTGTCAAGAGGGAGGGGTCACACTCTTCTCAGTTGCACCCTGTGATAGGACAAGGGGTAATGGGTATAAACTACAGTACAAGAAGTTACACCTCAACATAAGGATGGGTAAGAGTCATGGAACACTGGAATACGCTGTCCAGAGAGGTTGTGGAGTATCCTTCTCTGGAGACTTTCAAGACCCACCTGGAAGTGTTCCTGTGCACCCTGTGCTTCTATGGTCCTGCTCTAGCAGGGGGGTTGGACTCGATGATCTATGGGGGTCCCTTCCAGCCCCTAACATCCTCTGATCCTGTGAAATAGAGAATGCATAACCCTGACTAAGTAACTTGGTGTTTTAATTCACATGAAAAAGCCACTGACAGCAAACTCCAGCACTGTTATTGAAAATGCATATATATTGCACAAGATACTTGTGGATATCCATGTGGTTTGCCATTTAACCAACAGCTACTCCCAATCAGACCCAGTCCTAGCTGTGCAAGAAAGCTGACAAGTCAGCAGCATCTTCTGCCATCTCAAACTTATGAACCACACTGGATTTAACACTGCATCTGGCACTTACAGAACAGTTTCAGAGAAGACTGTATTTTTATCATAAGTGTTTTCTTGTTAGCTTTTCTGATGGATGTCAGTGCCCTAATTACCTACTTCCTAACACATCTAAATGAAAAAGTAAAAATAGCAAAGCTGAATAGCAATGATGAAGTATCCAGAGAAGATCAAGGGAGCATCAACCCCAATTTACTCCTCTATAATTTCCATTGTATGCATTTTAAAATGCTACATGTCTACAGGTTGAAAACACAAGAAGTAAGAAACAATGTACAGAGACTGTAATGTAATGTATCCTGGGATCGTGTGGTGAGACTTTTGAAACATTACTCAAATCTTGGTGTTTTATAAAACTTGAAAAACAAGTTGATGACGTGAAGAGATAAAGACACTGTAAGTGTCAAGTGCATTTAATCTTCTCTCCTAGGTGCCTTCTACACTTTTGCTAAAGGGACTACGATTTCCCAAACTTCATCTTAGAGCTGGTGAGTTTCAAGCTACCCTTTCCACAGAACAGCAGTTCTATAAACACAATTTCTGTATGGCTTCTGCTTTCCCTTTAAGCATCAGAGGGGAAGAGTTCCTCCTGAAACTTCATCTGTGTACCTCTAGCAAGAGAAAAAAAAAAAAAACAACTAAAAATTAGTGATCTCCAATACCACCTCCTTTTATCCTGAATTCTCATTTCCTATGCCTGATGATTCTTTTTCAAATTGTGTATTAAGTGTTTTCATACCTAACTTGTTCTGAAATAGTAAACATTCTAGCTTTTAAGGAAAAAAAAATTAATCTTCATTTTAAATAACAAAATTGACTTACTACCTTCTGGGAACCTTCTTTGTGAAAGGAAGAACAGAGTGCTTTGGACCCAGTGTACTGTAATTATCCCTAATGATGATTCAGATTACAAGGCAGTCAAAAAACATTCAGATTTTAAGTATGAGGTTCCTCTGCCTCTCATATGGAAGAAGAAACTTTAAAATACCAAATTTCAGTGCTTCTTTAACATGTACTTCCCTTTACATTTGGGAAGCATAAAATGGTTATCACTGATATGCAAACTCTGACTTAATGTACACACTGCAGCAACTTAATGAAAAAAATACACTTGGAGGCTGATATTTTGACCTCTGTGATAGGAAAAACATGGTATGTTCAATAACATGAAGAGGGCTGAAGTATTCAAACAAATAGGACAGATAATCTCAAACACTACAATCTTTTTCTAGATGGCCTGATTGAATTTATGAGCATCTTACCCCTTATTCACATTATGTTGATTCTAAGATAACAAACAAATGTGATGCCTGCATGGCTGAAACCCCCGAAGAAAGATTTGGTCATTCCCTATTGTCCTAGTTTGCCTGAAGCATTACTTTTCTTAAATCATTGTGTAAGAAGGCAAGATTAAAAAAAAAAAATTAAAATATTTTTTAAATGTACTTGAACTCAGATTTCTAAAATAATACTGATTGGAAAGTAGGCTAAACAGCCTCTCAGGAGTGCAGCCACTTCCCAGAAGCTGGCTGTGCATTCAGAGGTGTGGATATCCACATAAAGGACTATCAGATTACACAGCACCAAAAAATGCATAGTTGGAACTTCTAATATATGAAACTGTGCAAGTGAACTACAAAAGTCAAGAATTCTTAGCTTACATTTGAGTCAACAATCTTTATATGCCATTCTAAAATTATCCAATTAATTTCTCATGCATGGAAAAAAAATGCCCCACAAATCTTTTTACTGAAAAAGGCATTTCTAATTAAAAATTTTCTAGTGATGTTAGCAAGCACATATATTTACAAATTGGAACTGATTGCAATTATCATCCCTGATATAATTTATTACTTGGCATTATGTATTATTTAACCTCTACACAGAGGTCACCTATTCCAGTTTCTGGAATTAAAGGTATGAATTTCTCATCAAATAACATTAGAGAACATTAATTTCTCCTCATATCTGCAGCCTACCTTAAGAAATTGATTCAGAAGAGTAGAATCTAATTTCAGCCAGATGCCATAGGAAAACAGGCTGTAGCATAAATTCAGATTATTTACTGTTTGCTGATGCTTAATTTCACATGAATAGGGAAGCTTATTTTCAAGCCATAGGAATCTCCCCTCAGCTCATAGCTACTGGGCTTCCATATTGTGGTGAAATAACTGACACCTCCTCTCATCCTGCAACTTGTTACTCAGTTACATTTCTGAAAAAAAGGCTTTACATTTGAAAATCTTCTTGGCCTCCACAGTACCCAACATTCTAATTGCACAGACAATGAAAACAACCAACCAACCAACCACCTTTTTGTGAAATCCGTGAAATTTCAATTGGAGACAGAAAATAATGAACCAATGGACCAAACCAAGTTCAAAGACTGACAAATGGAGAAAATCCCCAAAGCACAAAGAAGTAAAATTTTGTGAAAACACAATCATAATTAGTTCTCATGACAAAACACATACAGTTAAAAAACAAGTGAAGAGGATGGCAGAACATTTGAAATTTCAGATAAAGGATCTTAAACACATAGTTCCCCTTTCTTCAAACCAGTATAAAATGCTATTATTGGTCCCAGCATCCTAGAATGGGAAGACAACAGCAAAATTTTAGTCTGCCTGAGGCATGCACCAGTAGACCATTTGTGTCACAGAGGAAGTCAACAGCCTGGAAAAGAAAGAGATGGGCTGTATCTAGAAGCGTAGCCAGCAGGGAAAGGNAGTTCCTGGTCACTTCACAGGCCTCGAATTACCAAAGGAGAAGAAGGCAAAATCCAATTATGTAGGTGCGAGTGGAATGATGAAGGGGGCTGGAAACTCATGACATCAGGCTCCAGGTGGCTAAGATACTGGAAAACAAGTTTGCAGAAAAGAACTTAGGAGTCTTGGTTGACACCAAACTGACTATGACCATGATCAAGCATTGTGCCTGTACAGCAACAAAAGGCAGCAGCCTCCTGGGAGGTGGTCCTTTTGCTCAACACAGCATTGGCATACAACTGGAGTTTACAGCACAGTATTGGACTCCTAGTACATGATAGTGGGCCTTATGGGGTTTTGTTTTGTGTTGCTTAACTGTTACTACAAAGTATTCAACATGGCAGGTTAACAGTAACTTGGCAGATGATGAAATTCTAAGTGTTTCAGCTTTAAGAACGGGATATTGTTAAAAATGTAATTCTGTGAAATGCTTTATTCTTCTTAATTATGTTTTAATATTAACAGTAAATGTTCAATAAACAGTGCTGGTAAATGTAAAGCCTCCCCTGTAAGTTTTTGATCAAACGTACTCTGCTGTAGTAATGCTAGGAGCAACATGTCCCATGGCATTTTATGTGCATCCTCCCTTTACATGCACTGGAGTGGGGTGGAAGTGACCTAGATCCAGTGTGCCATCTCACACATGATGCTAATTAGTAAAGCTAGAACAGGACAAGCCTAGGTTTTATTTATATGATAGTAAGAAGAGACAGGAGAAAGGTTGGCAAGGTTAAGGCATGGCTGGCTAAGTCTTGCTACAGAAACAAATCACTCAAATATGATGCTATGGCAGTGTCTTCCTCGCTGAACAACTGACAGGAAAGTACTGACAGTACTGTGTACAAATCGACAGTACCTGAAAGATCTTTAACCTCATAACAAAATGGACAAATCTCACCCAATTTTATAAAAAGATCACTTTTCTAGACATTCACAGTTGGCTGCCATTGGAGACAGTTTCTTGAGCTGGATAGAGCACAGCTATTATGTATCAACTTAGAATGCATCAAATTTAGACGAAATTTGGGTTACGATTTTGGACAGAAATGTACTCATTCCCAGATCACTGCAACAAAAGCACACCACTTTCCACTACTTATTACATCCTCTAGATTCAAAAGTTGTTTCAAGCAAATCTAGAAGGCATCTTTGGAGTGCTGAAGCACTCAGCATCTAAAGATAATTACAAATGTAATCATTGTTTAACCAACTAAAAGTGACAAGAGTAATTCTGGTGGACTGAAGAAGACAGGTTTTTTGCAGGCTTACACTGTCTGGGAGGGTTTATATACTGGACTATACCTTTCTTGGACCTAATCAAATTTCTAAATTTGTTTCATCTTTCTTAAATGATTGCTAAACTCATCTTCATTACAAACCCCCTAGTTTCATTTAAGACCACTATTAAGTATCTAAGAATCCAAGATGAGCCCATAGCGGGATACAGAAATGGTGGAGTGAGTCTAAAATAAATCATGGACAGAAATCTGACTCCAACATGCCTTTTGACCTGACAAAACAAGTGGGAAAAAAAAAAAAAAAAAAAAAAAGAAGAAAAAAGCTCACATTTTCTCTACATTAACATTATTCAATTTAGGTTCACAAAAATACACTCTACAAAGCAACTGGAGCTGAGACTTGAAGTCGCTTTTTCTAATTTTACTCACTTGTCCTCTGTGGCCTGGCACAAAAACTTAACGTATCCTGTAAGTATAATTAAGCCTAAATATGAAGGCCATAAATTATCTCTTAGCCCTGTGGATTGAAAGTTCATGTATGTGTTCAGAATTAAAGAGAAAAAAATATCTAGGATTCTGCGAATATAATCATAGACTTACATTTTAAGGTGATTAAAGCATCTTTTTCAGCTGTTCTTGTACTGCTATTCCTGAAAATGATCATACTCTCTCAATATGTAAATGTACTTCTTTACCATTTTATTTCCGCTGTATAAAATTATGGAATCACAGAAGGCACTGAGTTGGAAAAGATCTTTAAAGGTCATGTGGACCAACTCCCCTGCAGTAAGCAGGGACATCCCCAATCAGATCAGGTTGCTCAGAGCCCCATCAAGCCTGACCTTGAATGTCTTCAGGGATAGGGCCTTCATCACCTCCTTGGCAACCTGTTCCAGTGTTCCACCGACCTCCAGCAAAGAATTTCTTCCACACATCTAATCTAAACCTACCTTTCTCTAGTTTAAAAACATTGCCTCTTATCCTATTGCTACATTCCTTTGTAAACAGTCCCTCCCTAGTTTCTTGTACGCTCCCCTCAGGCACTGGAAGGCTGCTACAAGGTGTTACCAGAACTTTCTCTTCTCCAGACTGACCAGCCCCAACTCTTTCAGACTTTTTTCTTGTGAGAGGTTCTCCAGCCGTCTGATCATCTTTGTGGCCCTTCTCTGGACCCTTCCCATCAGACCCATGTCATTCTTATGTTGAGGATCCCAGAGCTGAAGGTATCACCAAGCAGAATAAAGTGGCAGAATCACCTCTCATGATCTGCTGGGCATACTTTGTTGGATGCAGACCAGGATGTGATTGGCAAGTGTGCACTGTTGGCTCATGTCTAGCTTTCTATCAGTACAAGCACAGCAACAAATATTAGCACAGGAACTCCCACACACCTGGAATATATCCACAAGATTTAAGCACATGACCAATACACTTATCAGATGATAATATCAATGTGTCTTTCAGACATAATTCTTTTTGAGTACCATTTGATTTCATCCATAAAACACTCAGCTGTATTCTCATTATACAAGTTTTCTTGCAAGACTGTCTTAATGAACTCTACTGTCTTTATTTTTTAGAGAAAGAGAAGGGACATGGATTCTATAGGCTGAATGTAAAAGCCTCACAAAGGCTATTTCCTCTTCAAAAAATTAAAAAGGCCTATGAATCACAGAATCCATAAGTGGTATTAGTTCCTATATTATTACAGGTACCGCAATACTTTACTACAAGTTGTCCAACTACTTTTGTTAGAGATCCTCCTCAGGATTAATTAAAAGCAAATTCCAAGTAAACTAGATTTTAATTTAGTTACTACTTGCTTGGGGTTGATTACAAATTCTTTAGACATTTTTCACTTTCTCCTTCTCCAGTGTCTTGCCATCTTCACTGCAATATTTCTTTTCCTAATACGTGACCAGAATTCATCATTTTACACTTTGCCTGTTTTTTCTTAATCCTTTTGCTGTGCCTATCAACAAAGAGTCTGGCTCTACTTGCTTCAAAACCTTCCATTATGTAGTGGAAGACACTCACAAGGCAACCCCTGCCTGTCCTTAGCCTTATCCTCTGCAGGACAAATGAGCACAGTTCCCCTGGTTCCTCCTCATGCAACCACCCAAAAGTGTTTTGGTCTCTCTCCAGTTTTTCAATGTCTTTCTCATACTGGGGCACCAAAACGTGTGGCACAGGGAGCCCACATGTGCTCAAATGGAACACGCTGCAGTACTACTACCCACTCCTACCTTCAACAGTACTGTTAGATACTGTTGAAAAATCAGCTTCTCCTCAGATAGCTGGTTATGATTTGAACCCAGAATTAAGTTTAAAAAAGCAGTTACAACTGATGGGTATTATCAGAAGTAATTTGATAGTGTGACAGAGGTGACTGGGAATGATGCCAGTGGTTGATTTTAAGAAAAATAGATCATGTATATAAAGGAGTCATAAATACAGATCTTCCTCAAGCACATCTGCTGAACTGTATTTATCAAAGTAGCATTCACACAAGGGAAAAAAAGAACAATGGTAAATACCAAGTGCAGGAGAACCAATGTGATTTACAGAGGCAGTCCACTTTAGCCTCCCTGAGGTACAAAAGATGTGATTTTGAGAGCATAATTCCTACATCTACAAAATTGCTTTTGGGAGTAGAGACCTGAGAGAGCACTGCAGACCAAACGGAATACCTTTAGATGTATTATGAGACCAAAACGTGTTTCAGCCACTTAGTGCCTTTAATGCTGACAATGTGTTTTCCCAGTATTTGGCATATGTTCATTAAATGCTGCATAACAAAGCACCAATCCTTTAACTGCCATGTGCTCATCATGAGCACATCACAACAAGTGGAGCTCAGGTGATCTTTCAAGGAATATTAATGCTTGCAAAGACATACAGTAAGACTCACCTGTAGGACAAATAATCTCAAGAGTAGAGAATGAACGTTCTCTGCAGAGATACAACAATTCATAGCAATAATCTAAGGGCAGCATAATCACAAAAGGATTTCACGAAGAGAAAATCCTAGACAGCAATGACATGCCAGCACATCAGTACTCTACTATTATGGATTTTAGTAATATTATTTGATCACATTTCATTTTTCAAAAGTGTTTCTTGTTTGTTTTTTATGGAAGTGTGATTTCCTGGGTTCAGTACATTCTGGGGAATTTGAGAAACTAAACCACTGAAACACATCAATAATGCATTGAGTATTTAAAAAGTATCTTGCTGATACACTTGTTCATGGCCTACAACTTAAAAGTTACTTGTCCAAGAAGCTGATACGTAGTATTGAAGTTTCAAATTTTGTACCATCATAGACAAAGCACTTCTAATAGCATGGAAATATCCATCCATTCTAGCATTTTAAAAGAGTTCTTGAGGATAGAAATGAATCTTTTATTTCAAGAAACCAAAGCTGGCTAGGTGTAGAAAGTTAAACAATTAGCACTGCTGACATAGGAGGAAAGAAAGAAAAAAAGAAAAAGAGAAAGAGAAAGAAAAAGAAAAAGAAAAAAAAAAGAAAAAGAAAAAGAAAAGAAAAAGAAAAAGAAAAAGAAAAAGAAAAAGAAAAAGAAAAAGAAAAAGAAAAAGAAAAAGAAAAAGAAAAAGAAAAAGAAAGAGAAAAAGAAACAGTGGAAAAGTCCTTACATTTGAAATACAAATGTACAAATGCATGTCACTCTCTGACAGTATTCCAATTACATTCTCTATTACATTCCAAAAGTCACGGCACTCAGGTGAAGTCCCCATTGAATGGGAAAGGGGAAACATAACTCTCACTTTCAAGAAGGTTAAGAAGGAAGAACCAGGGAACTACAGGCCAGTCAGTCTCACCTCTGTGCCTGGTAAGGTCATGGAGCAGATCCTCCTGGAGGCACTGCTGAGACAGAAGAATAGTGAAGAGGTGATTTGGTACAGTCAGCATGGCTTCACAAAGAGCAAATCCTGCCTGACAAACCTGGTGGCCTTCTAAGAAAAGGTCACAACATTAATTGATGAGGGGTGAGCAACTGATGTTATTTTCCTGGTTCTGAGCAATGCCTTTGACACTGTCCCACACGACATCCTGNGTCAGGTAGTGATAGGACTCGGAGGAATGGAACAAAGCTAGAAATGGATAGATTCAGACTGGATGTTAGGAAGAAGTTCTTCAGCATGAGGGTGGTAAGACCCTGGAACAGGTTTCCCAAGAGGGTGGTGGAAGCCCCATCCCTGGAGGTATTTAAGGCCAGGCTGGATAAGGTTCTAGACAGCCTGATCTAGTGTGAGGTGTCCCTGCCCATGGCAGGGGACTTCAAACTGGATGATCCCAGTGGTCCCTTCCAACTCTGACTGATTCTATGATTCAATTAAAAAAAAAAAAAAAAAAAGCATACTTCTCATTTCACTGCCTGTGTATCTTTCACCTTAATACATTTAACATTTATAGTTCAAAAAAAAAGTGTTAGTGCTTATGGTTCAAATATTAAATAATATGTAGTTTATAACAGATCAGCTTCAAGATGTCCCCTGAGAGTTACTCTGTTTTGTTTTTTTGTCCCCCTGATTGTCAGACACATTTTATAAGGTTTCTACCCATTTGTATTCCCAGGGAAAAAAAAAAATTGAAAAACAGCATATGGTTTTCAGATAGATTCTATTAATATAGCTTCACAGTATGCTGGCATGCAGCACAAAATCAGGCAATTTCAGTAAGAGGCAAAATGAAGAAGTGCAACAAAAAAAATCTGTGTTCAAAATAAGAATTTTTGAATATAAAACTCAAAGAAATAATGCAAGACAAAATGACTGTAAATGGGATAGGATATGAAATCCAGAGCGCTCAACTGACATATATTTCTTCCCATTATGCATTCCACTAGAAATGTGTTTTATCCTTTCTTTCCTCAGTCTGAGCCTCTAATTAAAGGTCAGGTTCTCCCATGCCAATGTGATTCTCTGACTCAGTATCTTTTTCCCTGAAAAGAACATGCTTCATACTCAGCTGATGAAAAGTCAAAATGTGACATGCAGTGTTTTCTAGGTAATTAGTCTTCCCAAACTCTTTGGCTTTTCATGGTAACTAAAACACTATCCCTTTTCAGCCTTTGATAGCCTCTTCTGGTAGATAGTGATTTGGGGGGCACAAAGTTTATGAATTCCTTGGCATCTTCATATTTTGGCACTTCTGATTTATAATTTTGTCATTCCCAATCTACTGATATTGAGACACTCAAGAGTTATGTCATGAACATACAAAACCTTCAGGACAGACTCACAAAATTTATTTCATTAATACTGAGGGATCTGGTATCTCCTGAATATTCTTAAGTGTTTAACCCCACAATCTCTAATTCAGAAAACTCTTACAGTTAGCCCTACCACTCAGAGCAGTCTGGACACATGAAGATCTTTAGAAAAACTGTTACACATATTCTCAGATCTCACAATTCTTATTTAATTTTTATTTTATTTAAGATCTGACTTCCAAAGCCTTATAACCAAGTGCTGTCACATTTGCCTTAGCCTTGCATAATTGACAAATGACAGAAAAAATATAATAAAATACATAGGAATTCCCAGAGAGCTACCAGTCATTAACATCAAAGGCTGCATTGGATCTTACAGTGAGACTAGCAAGGCATTTTATTAGCTGAACTTAGACAAGGATCCATTAAGTGCTCTTAGCATCTGCTTTTCTTGAAATAAATTGTATATTTATAGCCAGCATCTCAGAAACCTAAACATTATTTATCTGATCATGTAGGAAATGTTAGCTTCAGTATTATTCTACTTTTAAAAAATGTTTTCCAACATTGTAACTATATTAGTATTTTAAGAAACCTTTTGAAAATAAATGTGCTGATTCTGTTTCCCGTTTTTACTGAAGAAAAGCGTGAGTCAAACCAGCAAAACTCTTAACACTGGTGTCTCAAAAGCACTGGTAAGTCAGAACAAAGGAGTTCAGTCTGTAGAACATGATGAATCACCCCCAAGTCGTTCACAATTCATCCTATTGGTACAGGAAGGAGTCAAGAGGCTTGAAGCTTCTCTCCACCAGAAGAACAATTATAGAGAACAATATTTTATCAGTGTAATTTATTTTCTGTATTAGATTCTTCAAATCCATACTTGAGATTCTTCTGTGCCCCCATAAAAGAATGCATACATTTGGTCAAAAGACAGTTTCGTAGTTATCTTGTATAACTTCCTAACTTCTGTGGGGAGACAAATGAAGAGTCAAGTCACAGGGCATCCACTAACCTAAATAATACAGACATCAAAACTCAGGGTTCCAGGTTAGACTTTTTCAGATATGTGAGGTGTGAGTTCTGTTTTTAGTGGTACCAACCGTCTTGTGTACATATGTCTGCCCCATTTACACTTAGGCTAAAATGTGACTTCTAGATCAGTCTGGTTAGCTGATTCTCATTTGTAGGCAAACAAGAAACACATGGTTCCTTCATCCCTTAGCCCATCTTTCTCATACTATTTGTAAGTTGATCCATTATTGCGCAGTAAGTACAAATTTAATGTACTCCTGGACTCCAAACCCTCCTATAACAAGAAGTCCTGCCGGATATTCTCTATTTTACTGAAAGCATGATTTCCCTGGAAGGCTTTCAGAGAATGCTTATTTTAACAATATGCCTTATCTGCTCTTAGGACACTAACCTTAAATGGCTGCATTCATTTTGAGAAAAAAAAATTCTGGTCTTCTCAATGAATGCAGAAGAGGAAAACAAGCATAGATACAGTAGGAGAAAAAAGTTTGCAGCTTCTGTATGTTGTGGATGGTGTAATAAGATTATGATGGCATCAATTGTGTAGAAACCCTGGTTATGATGGATAGATAGCATAAAAAAAAAAATCGAAAACCAAAAAGCAAACCAAAACAAAACAAAAAACCAAAAAACCAAAAAACAAACCAAAACAACAATGCACACACACACACACTCACAAAAAAAACCAAACCAAACCCCAAACCCAAAAAAACCCACCAAAATCCACCACAAACACAACAACAAACCCCCCAACATTCTAAGAGTTCACAACCACCATCAGGAAAACACAAAAATTCTATTTCTTGAGAAACTTGGTATTTTCCAGAGTACCCATGCATATAAAAAAACATGAAACATCACTCTGTGAAACACTGCTTTTGTTCCTGTGATACCATTATTTGCACTTGAAGCTCAAGGAACCTTACAAAAAAAGTATTAATGCTATTTGGTATCAAATTAACTTAGCATAAGCATACAAGATTTCTGAGCTACTCAGAAGGAATTTCCTACACGTTCCTATCCCACCTCAATTTCTTCTTTCCAAGGCTTTTGGTTCTCCTTTCCCAGAGCAAAAGAAGCATCTTTATATTTCAGTATATAAAGATAAATTAAGCCTACAATTACACAAGACACATCAAGACACATTTAAGATTACTTCCATTAGAGACTTGGTAATTTTTGGGATGGTTTGGGTTTTTCTGTGAAAAGACAGCAGCTTAAAATGTTACAAAAAACTCATAAGGAAGATTAAAATGTTGAAACATGCCATGTATGAAGATATGCACATCATCAATACTTTTAATTCCTCCAGGGTGTTAGAAAGATAGGGCTACTTAGTATTAGAAAATGGAGGGTTAATATGAGTATGACACTTGAGGGTTTGCACACCACTGTAAGGTGCTTTTTTTCTTTTGTGCCATCTGAACACAGTACAAATAACTTACAGCAGGACATAACTGTTCTCAAAATCCTAAAAACCCTGATCACATACTAAACTTTTCAAGACAGCAGGAACACTTCCATTCTGGATCCATTTTCTCCAAAGAGAAGTGCACATAATGATTACACTCAGACTCATTTGCAGTTTCAGACAAACTGAAGGAATTCCAGGAAACTCTAATATTAAGATTCAATCATTATCACTGTGAAAAATATTATGTAAATGCAATCTTCAGCTATGATTTGGTATAATTAAGGCTCCTGACTTTCATATCTATGGTCCAGCACATACAGACCAGTCACCAGATCTGTGATTTTGACTGTGTAACTACCAGCATTTTCATCATCTTTTCCTAAAGCTAGCTTGAAAGCTAGTGACATGTGCCCAATCCTCTGCTGTCCTGCCTTCAAGCATTTCTGGTCTTTCTGTATTCAGTTTTCTATTCTGTATTCTGCTTTTGTCCTGGTGCCCTGCTTTTAAGCCAATATTAAGACAACTTTTTAGATCTACTTCTTTTCATATCCAAGTGTATGTGCTTCCTATGTAATGAAAACCTGAATTTGATGATGCACATCTTCTCTGTCGGTTGCCTTTGAAGTTGGGTTGCAAGCTGAAAAATGGCAGAGACAGTTTTTGAGCCCTTCTCTTATTAACATACCTCCATGATGTTTTTCTGTTGCTTCACAGTTGGCTTTCATAGTAATTTGAAAGATCTCCTGCCTGCTAAGAATTCTTTAAGACTGTTATACAACAAATTACTCATCATATGAAATATGCATTGCATATGCTTTGTATTTTCACACTGTAGCCTTGTGACTACAGTATCACCATTGCTAGCAATAGATCTCTTACTGACTCTGAAAGGTCCTGGGACTTGTCAGGTTTTGTCTGACTATGTCTTGGCTTACACAGAGATTTTTTTTTTTTTTAGCTGGTTTAGCTATAAAAGCCTAGATGACTACTGTCTATTTTGTGGTGGAAACCTCCCTCAGACTCCAGAAGGAAGAAGAAAATACTATGAACATCGTGCTTCTCTTGACAAAGACAAGGAAGAAACTCACAATATCAACACCATAGTTCTCCTAGCACATGATTAGCATGCTGACAGCTTGCTTATATCATCACCACCCACCCAAAAATGAAGCCAACCACCTTAGGGTCCACCCACTCGTGATAGAAGCAGAGCATAACACCAAGGACAGCAGCAGGCAGGAGGAAGAGTGCCTAGCAAAATTTTAAGTATTACTGAGGAGAACATATGTTAGTTGTGCTGGCCTGCTACAGACCTTGGAGTTTGTTTCTTATCTGCACTGCAGATGTAGCTTTGTTGATTTTGAATGGGCTAACTGCAAAACCAATTGTTTTTTAAGAGTTTGTGTGAAGTTATTCTCTTGATATCTGGTTCCAAAATTATTCATGTGAGGAATAATTAGATACGGTTTCTGTAAGATGGAAACTAGTTAGGCTTGAAACAAAAATGGCAACTGGACTGGTAATCTGCCACATAAAATTTAACCATGATTCAGGTTCTCAGTCGCAAAAGCTAGAGCAGGCACACTATTCCTGTTACCTGGTGTTGCTAAAACTCTCCTCAAAATGCTTCAGTGTGTGAGGAAGAAAAGAGGGTCTGGCTATAAATTAATTTTGAAGCTGTCTGTCACAATACTAAATGCTAGCTTGCCAATGCAAAGTTTAGGACTATATTTTTAAAAGGTTTTCACTAATCATCTAATAGCTGCACAAAAGAAGAGACCCTTCAACAGCTGAGAACTACTCTGCAGTTACAATCTAAACATGAAGTGAAATCCTTCAGAAAGGAGACGATTATGCAAAAAAAAGCATAGTCTGGCATACTGGAAATGGGATATTTTGCTATTCAAAATACACGCAAAAGATGGCAGAGCAAATCTTTTTCATAAAAGGTAGCAAGACTTACCTTTTATTATTGTATAAAACACTGTAAGAATCACTAAAAATGGACTAGCCTGGAATGACTTCTATCAGCCAAAGTCTATACAGCTATACAAAATTAGTACCCACACACAGAGCCAGAAATCCAGACCCACTGACAGACTAGATAATGGAAATAATAATACCAAGGGACTATCTAAGGACACATAGCCCACCAACTGAGATGGGTCCAAAGCTGTCAGGAAACAGAGAAAACCAGAACTTGTTGAAGTAGGGTCTTCCTTCCTCAACATACAGTGACTGCACCTTTTGAACACTGATTTCCAGCTGTGTTTTTCAAGTATTTCTGAAAAGTGGACAAGAGTTTTCAGATAATACCTACCTACCTATAAAGCAAGCAAACTTACCTTCAGTATACTCTTGCAGGCAGTCTAAGCCAACTTTCTCTTTAAAAAGCAAAGAATAGAGCTAGTGAAAAAGCTGGGAATATTCTCTCAGACTCAAAATAGGTCACTTCCTTACATACATCTTAGGCTATAATTCAGAGAGGTTCTCAGGTAGGCTCTTACAGTTAGGGATAGCATCTACAAACATATGCCACTGCAAGCACTGTCAGTCTTGAAATAAGTCATATGAAACTGGGCAGGTATGACATGGTGCAATAAGCACCATTCTTCATCAGCACAGCCGTGGAAGCCCAGGTATGTGCAGGAAAGCATGTTACAATAAAAACACAATGAGTTAAGGTGGCAGCAGCAGCAGCAGCTTGTCACACTACCTGTTCACGTGAAATTCCACAATAAATGGAGGCATAAACATGGTTACAAAATATACTCCTCCCAGGACCAGGGAGAACTATTAATTAAGGATCTAGACAAAAATGCACTTAAGGAAAATGAAAAATTCCCCCAAGGTATCCTTCCCTGCAGTTACTGCTGCAACTGCAGTTCACGTGGATGTACCCAATCCAGCTTAAAGTTGCTAACAAGGTCTCCACGGTAACATGCAGCTCAGCCTTTGCAAACCATCTCCATGGTTAATAAATCGGTTACATAAAACTTGGGTTTTGCACCAGCACAACTCTCTGCACCAGTATGGTGGCACTGCCTGCAGAGCCCAAACCACAGCTAGTGCAAGCCAAGAAACTTTTTAGACACTCACTAGAATAAAACTAGGACAATTTAGAGGATGTCTCATTTTAAAACATGAGGTAACAACTTGTTCATCTATTTTTGCATACTTCTTTTTGTTTTGCCAAGCAGCTCTTTTGTCCTGTGAAACTGGAGATGCTGCAGATACAAACTGTGGGAGAGAATCATAGAATCATAGAATGGTAGGGTTGGAAGGAGACCTCAAGGATCATCTAGTTCCAACCCCCTGCCATAGGCAGGGACACCTCCCACTAGTACAGGTTACTCAAGGCCTCGTCCAACCTGGCCTTGAGCACCTCCGGGCAGGGAGCAGCCACAACCTCCCTGGGCAACCTCTTCCAGTGTCTCACCACCCTCACTGGAAAGAACTTCCTCCTAACATCCAGTCTAAATCTTGCCTCTGCCAGTTTAAACCCATTGCCCCTTGTCCTGTCATTGCAAGACCTTGTCAATAGTCCCTCCCCAGCCTTCCTGTAGGCCCCCTTCAGATACTGGAAGGCTACTCTAAGGTCTCCTGGAAGCCTTCTCTTCTCCAGGCTGCAGAGCCCCAACTCTCTCAGCCTGTCCTCATAGCAGAGCTGCTCCAGCCCTCTGATCATCTTTGTGGCCCTCCTCTGGACCCGCTCCAACACTTCCATGTCCTTCCTGTGCTGGGGGCTCCAGAACTGCACACAGTACTCCAGATGGGGTCTGACGAGAGCAGAGTAAAGGGGCAGAATCCCCTCCCTTGCCCTGCTGGCCACACTGCTCTTGATGCAGCCCAGGACTCGGTTGCTGTCTGGGCTGCATGCGCACACTGCAGGCTCATGTTGAGCTTTTCATCAACCCAGACCCCCAGGTCCTTTTCCTCAGGGCTGCTCTCCAGCCATTCACCACCCAGCCTGGATTTGTGCTTGGGATTGTGCCTACCCAGGTGCAGGACCTTACACTTGGCCTTGTTGAATTTCATGAGGTTGGCCTGGGCCCACCTCTCCAGCCTGTCCAGGTCCCTCTGGATGGCATCCCTGCCCTCTAGCAAGTCAACTGTGCCACACAGCTTGGTGTCATCTGCAAACTTGCTGAGGGTGCACTGATTCCTCTGTCCATGTCACTGACAAAGATGTTAAACAGCACTGGTCCCAGCACTGACCCCTGAGGGACGCCACTTGTCACTGGTCTCCAGGTGGACATTGTGCCCTTGATCACCACTCTCTGCGTGCCACCATCCAGCCAATTCCTTATCCAGTGAGTGGTCCACCCATCAAGTCCCTGTTTTTCCAGCTTGGTGACCAGGATGTCATGAAGTCTTGTTCCACTGCGTGTTTTTCCACTGTTTGCACTGTGCTTCAGAAATCAATCCAAGATTAGCGTATGCTTTCCAGTTAATTGAACTTCAATTTCCAATGAAAACTTCTTTCTCCTGTATCATAAATGGAGCAACCAGATGCTGCAGATGTGCTAGCCTTGCATGCTGCCAGACCATCAAGTTTCCTGCTGCACCTCCCACATCTTGGGCATTTTCAAGCTCTCCTAATCTTCTTCTTACACCCTGAGACCTTGCAAAACAGAAACCAGCGCCTGGCCCCAGCAGTTAGCTTCCACTTAATGTACAGAATAAGGTTACAAGAAAAGCAAGAAACTATAATGCTGCACTACTCCGAAATTTTGCTGCACCCAGAGGACAAAAGATGTGGTTTTCCAGACATAGAAACATTGTAACTGCAGTTCCTCTCTCGCTGTCACATTCCCTTAATACACGTGCTTCTCACATAAGCCTACACATCAGTCCTCTGTGTCAGCTGGAAAACGTGTGAGCCTTGTACCTTGGACAAGCATCTGAAAATATTACTAATGAACAACAACATTTTATGCCATTTTATACAGAGAACCTCCTACAAGAAAGGAGATGGTTAATTTGTATGCAACAAGCAGTTTCATCGTAACTCTGAAACCAGTTTAAGACAGTGTTTTCGAATTAAGAATTGTAACAGCTGTACTGGAAATGCCATGTGCTGGTTTGAGGCTAATTGGAATATTTTAATAGAGAGAATTATATTATAGGCTGTGAAAAGGAAACAATGGTGATGTCTACTTCACTCATAGCCTTGCTGAGATGGATAAAACTAAGAACATAAACATAGATAAGACAGTTGACTTGGGCTGTCTAGCAGCTTCTGGCTTCCTCCTCTCTGCTGAGTAATTTCACTAACCACTTTCCTTCTAACNCTAGTCTGGGTCATTTTACAAAGTGTGGGGGTACGGGGAACAACCAAACCATCACATGCCACTTTTAAAAGAGTGGTTTGGTTCTCTTCAGGAGAGTGTGTGCATGCTGCAGATGCATGGAAACATCCCTCACTTTAAATATGGCACATACCTGAATGAATGACTACAGGGTCACAGAAAGCATATATAACTTTCCAAGGAGAAGTAACTTTTGGGATTTCGTTTTTTACACTGAAGAGCTACATCTCTTGTCTCCTTGTCTAGCAAAAGCTGTACAATGTGCCTCAAATGCCAATGAAATTAATTTACTCTTCCACAATTGCAAAGGAAATTTACATTAAGCATTACTACCCCTCACACCTTCTTTCAGTGATGGCTACTTTAATTTTTTAAAGGTAATGCAACAGAAATTACATTAAAAGAACTTGTCCTTGTGGCCAAGAAGGCCAATGGCGCTCTAGGGGGCATTAAGAAGACTGTGGCTAGCAAGTGAGGGACATTCTCCTGTCTGTTGAGGCCACACTTGCAGTATTGTGTTCAGTTCTAGACTCTCCAGTTCAAGAGGGACATGGACCTGGGAGGGAGTCCCACAGAGACCCACAAAGATGATTAGGGGGCTGGAGCATCTCTCTTACAAGGAGAGGTTTATATGAGAGACCTGGGGATCTTTAGCTTGGAAACAAGAAGACTGAGAGGACTAGAGGAAATGGTTTCAANTCTGTAGTTCTATGAATGAAGATTTGAAAGGATCCAGAGTTTGTCAGTTAGCTGATTGTTAGAAAGCATTAAACTGAAATTGGCTTAACTTTCACATTTCACCTTTACGAGATTTCACCTTTACAAGAAAACTATGGTTTTGGATGTAAAAGGCCCAAAATACTAGTTATTTAATGCATAACAAGTTGACTGCACTATGGGTAAGTACAACTTCAAAAATAGATGTATCTCCTTAAGGGAAGTTTGAAGAATATAGGGGGG
>WBNM01014135.1:38043-75638 GCA_013399055.1 Ramphastos sulfuratus
TGAGAGGACTAGAGGAAATGGTTTCAACCTGCACCAGGGAAGGTTCAGGCAGGGTGCTAGGAAATACTTCTTCACAGAGAGGGTTATCAAACACTGAAATGGTCTGCCCAGGGCAGTGGTGGAGTCACCACCCCTGTGTGTGTTTTAGCAGTCTGTCTGTGGACTTGATACTTTAGAGCATGGTTTAGTATTGACCCTTCTTCAGTGCTGGGTTGAAGACTGGACTGGATGATCTCTGAGGTCTCTTCCAACCATATGTTTTCTGTGATTCTGTGATTCTGGGATCTTCTCAATGCTTATAAGGGTGGAGGACGAGTCATAAGGATGGGGCTNCTATATAAATCTACTTTTTTTTCTTTTTTTCTAGGAAGGCAGGCATAGTTTTTTTTTTTCCTTTTTTTTTTTTTTTTACATGATAAACCACATTCATTAATTAATCTGCAAAATTTTCTGTCAGTAATAATACTTGGTCTCAGAGCTGAATGAAATTTGGAATTTTCCATTTATCTGAAATTCTGGAAAAGTTTTCAGTCCATCTCAGAAAAACTGGTTTCTTCTACTTTCTTGGAAAACAGTTTATGCAATTTTTAAGACTATCAAGCCATTTTAGTTCAACAGTTCAAACACAAGACAGAGCAAAAGCATGAAATTGGGAAAAAAAAAACAAAAACCCAAAATAGAGCCAGACTGCTTAACTACCTGGCTGAGAGCCTAGAAGCTCCTATCCTTAATCGTAGACTTTTTGGCCTGATACTATTAGTCCACAGAATCAGAATGCAAACTGCTATACCGGAGGTTATCAGACAGCTCTAACTCAGGTACCACCACTGATATCAAGCTGCTAAATATGCAGGAGCCAGCTTCCCCTTTGTGTTAAAAGTAATTTCTGAAGCATTTCATATCAATTTGGGCACAAGGACACTGACTGTACAGAAAATTATTTTCCGTCTGGAAAACCTGCAGTCTACTCCTATTGTATTTTTGACTTGAAACGGTCAGGTGTAAACCAAGTATTTTAACAGCCAACTGGCTCCTTACTTCGAAACATCATTTAGCAATGAAACATCTGAGTTCTGCAGCTGAATATACATGTAACCATGCAACATGTATTCACGACTTCTCTATGGGCTTAAGGACTCTGAAGTGTTGATGTCTGTCCTGTAACTTCTTATTCTGGTTTGTTTTTTGCATTTTTAAGTCCTTGACATCAGCCATGTCACCTTCAAAAAAAACCTCAGCATGAACTGAAGTAACAAAACAAAAAAATCTAACAGCTGGCTTGGTAAGCAGCAGTTACTGCCAAAGACGGTGGACAACCATATATATAATGCACCATTTATTTCTGCTGAGAAAAGCCTGACCCCAGTATCTTGTTTCTCGTGAATTATAACTTATTCTTTCTTGGTTAGAAATAAATAATAAAGCAACATATGGCTGTCTAATGGGCTTTCCTATATTTTCTTTTGTTCCCCTTCTGTAAGGCTGCCACTAAAAAGATAGTGTTAGTAACAAACAACTGGCAGTGAACAGGAAGCTATGGAACAAGAAAGAATGAAGAATTGTATTTCCTAGCATGAACATGCGAATCCCAGACCACTGTAGGTGAGAATGACCGATCTGTTTATTTGGTTGAAGCTTACGATACGGTTAGGGCAGTGTTTTATAGCATACCAGAAACTCATTACCTGGATAATTTAGGTAGTATGACAGTAACAGACAAGGTTATTAGCGTGCCTGGAAATTGATATGGAAGGATACAGTACGTTCAAGAAGGAAAAACAGGATAAAAGGAAGGAAAAGCAATACGGCATCATCTTACATTACCCATGTCTTTGGACAGAAGAGAAGAAAAAAGAGTGTCATCCAGCAGTGACAGGCAGTCAGCCCAGCAAGTGGGGAGCCGTCAGAGGAGAGGCTTTCTTGAGCCACAGACAGAGTTGTCTGGACAGTGGACTTTGTTTTAATTATTTAATGACATATTATGAAAAAAAGGTAGCCCACAATGCACATCCACCATACTCCTGAATTTTTTTTTTAATACAAAAAAACAAAAGAAAATATAAGCTTTGTTAGATTTAACTCTGAATAAAAAAGGAGAAGCTGGTGAAAATGCAGCAGCCCACATAACAGAAAAGCTTTTATGTTTAGGAAAAACAATAACTTCATCTGAGAAACCTCACTACATTTTGAAAGTACATCTCTTTAGAGGAGAAAGTTTGACTGTTTGTTTGTGGGTTTGCTTTCAGTTGGTCATTCTGGGGGGAGACACAGAGGTGAGAAGTGAAGTGGGAGGTGTCCCTGCCTATGGCAGGGGGTTGGAACTAGATGATCCTTGAGGTCCCTTCCAACCTTACCATTCTATGATTGTATGATTCTACAAAGACAATCATCAAACAAACCTTTGTAAGCTCAAAGAATTGATAAGCAAGACCCCATGTGAAGAATAGATTAAAGAAAAAAAATTCCTTATTTCTGAAACATAAAAGGTATAAGCACAATACATCCCAATACAAGGAAACAATACATAAAGGGAAAGCAAACAGACGAGAACAAGATTCCTTTATTCATCTGAAATTCAGAGACATCTTCCACTAGACCACGTTGATCAAGGCCTTGTCCAACACTTCCAGGGAGGGAGTATCAATGCCTTCCCTGGGGAACCTGTTCCAGTGTCTCACTGCCCTCTCTGTAAAAAATTTCTTTCTAATATGCCATTTAAGTCTACCTTCATCCAGGTTAGAGCCACTCCTCCTCACCCTATCACTACAAGCCCTTGTAAAAGGTCCCACCTCAGCTTTCTTGTAAGCCCCTCTCAGGTACTGGAAGGCTGCTATAAGATCTTCCCAAACCCTTCTTTTCTCCAGGCTGAATAGCCCAACTCTCTCAGCCTGTCCCCATAGGGCAGGTGCTCCAGCCCTCTGATCATGTTCATGTCCTTCCTCTCCAACAGTTCAA
The DNA here is from genome assembly GCA_013399055.1 of Ramphastos sulfuratus. NCBI lineage: Eukaryota > Metazoa > Chordata > Aves > Piciformes > Ramphastidae > Ramphastos > Ramphastos sulfuratus. The sequence goes on from WBNM01014135.1 coordinate 40,999, forward strand.
AGTCCATCTTGTGTTGGAAGCCCCAGAGTTGGACGCTGTACCCTAGGTGGGGTCTCACAAGAGCACAGTAGAGGGGCAGAATCACCTCACTCATCCTGCTTGGTCACACTTCTTTTAATGCAGCCCAGGATGTGATTTGCCTTCTGGGCTGCAAGTGCACTCTGCTGGCTCATGTTGAGTTTTTCATCAACTAACACCTGCAAGTTCTTCTCCATAATGCTGCTCCCAAGTCATTCTCTGCCTAGCCCATATGAAAAATCACTACTACAAAACATTTAAGGAACTGTCTGCACTAATGATACAATCCTTTAATAACTTTTTTGAAAACTTGAGCTCCAAGATGACTACAAGGGGTAAAGAGAATACCCATCTTTAAAAATGTACAAAAGAGCAATCCAAGGAATTACCGAAAACCCTTAAATTCCTAAAAAAACCTGCCACAAAAAACAGCCAAACCCACTACTTGTAAATACAGACAAAACAAGAAAATGAGTAATAGCCAGCACTGGCTTATTACAAAAAAACATGAAAAACATAAATACTGTTTCCTTCTGTAACACAGTATCAGGTATAATGGATGGGAAAGACACAAGGTTGCAGTAACTCTTGGCTATTTCCTTGTATTTCATCCTCTTAAGCTAGGTAGGAAAACATAGTCTGCAACAGATACCATCAAGTTTTATTATTTTTTCCCCACATCTACCTGTTTGGGACTACACTAATAGAGATACATAAAAATAACATTTTTGTCAACCAAGGAAGAGGATATTTCAGAAAAAGAAAAAAAAAAAAAAATCAGACAACATCCATTGAGTACCACTGACACATGTGGCAAATACACCCAGCTGTATGGAATTTGTGCACAATTTTTTTCCTGCACAATGCATCAAGGTCATGAGCAGCCATTTGATAGTGCTCCTGTAAGCCCCCAAATTATGGCTGTTCTCTTTTTCTGATTTCTCTAGGAGGTCTTCAGTGCAGGCCTTTGATTGCAGGGGCTGGAGCGCAAAGTAAGAGGTATCGACACACAGGTTTCTCCTTTTCAGAAATACTACCACAACCCTAGTGACTTACAAAATCCTTCCCACTCACCTCTGCTGCTCCATAAGCTGAAAGGCAGGTTAAGTCTTAATGCCAGACATGTAGGGAAATATTCTGTATTAACTGGATATGTGAGCAAATCCAAGTTGTGCTAACCGCTGGTTTTGAGCTGAAGTTTCACAGCCCACAGGAAAAAGGGCCAAAGATGCCAGAAGCAAGCAGCCTCCAGAGGAATGAGAAACAACAGCCAAGGACACACAGGCTACAGCAGCCTGCAGAAAAACAGCTAAGCAGGAAGAGCAAAGAAAAACAAGAAGAAGATTCAAAGCAAAACAAGGAGCGTTCTGAACAGATAGTGATGAACCAACCATCTAGTTCCCTCACAGCTCGTGCCTTAAAAGAATTAGACTGATTAGAGAATTCCACAAGAGTCTGCATCAGGGCCAGCTGTTTGGGACAACAGCTTGTCCCTTAATGATTTGGACCAATTGCTTTTGTAATGGGCTGGCCTGAACAGTCTGTTAGAAGGGTATATAAAAGCATGCTCATATTCAATAAATTGGCATGGGCATTGGCATTGCTTGATCATATTGATCTGTGTGTGGCTCTGTCCAGGATTCTCCGCTGAGAACACGTCCCGGGAAAAAGAACTGCAATTAGACATACCTTGGAAATAATTCTTGTACCCAGCCACCTCTCCCAAAGCATGCTGCCAAAGGAAAGCTTGTTTGCAGGCATTTGCAGATTCCAAACCCTCTTGTACAGGGATCCCACTACATCACCAGCAAAACTCACCAGAACACAGTACCAAAATAGCATCTGTCAACAGGTCACTGTTAAACTGGAAAAAATGACCATATGAGACTGTTCAGGTACGTGTCTTAGGTCTGGTGCCATTCAGCATTTTTATTAACAAATTAAAAAAGAGGAGAGTATCCTTTCCAAATCAGCATACACTGGCAACTGTAGGAGAGGATTAGAATTAAAATCATGAGTTTGAAACATGACCTGAAATAGATAGGATCCAAGCCAAGTATATGCTGCCTCTAGATAAGAACATAATCAGCTAGTCAAATACAAGATGGGGAAGAACAAGCTAAATATGAAGAAAGGATCTTGAATGCACAGTAAATAATTAGTCATCAAGGCTTTTTTTTCTTTTTAATAAAAATAAACGACCAGACAGTAACCAAAAAGATGCAAATACTTTGAAAATCTCCAACATGCCAGAAGAGTTTAGAACAAAAAGTGTCTCCACTACCAATGCAAGACTTCATCAAAGCTACAGTAATTCAATGAATTAAACTTCAAGAAAAATTCTCACTTCCTCATAGTAGTTAGATTATAAAATGCATATTAAAAGATACCTGTCACAAGTTCCTGAAATAACAAAGCTGTACCTTCATACAACATCCCCTCAAAGCACCAATTTCTCACCTGCCACCCAAAAAACTCCTCCCCCCAAAAACAAAACCAAAACAATCAAACCATAAAAAAACCCACAAAAAAACCCCCCAAAACCTCATCAGTTATAATACATTGAAATGGACAATAAATTTAGCACCAAAACCAGGAGTGAATGCAAGGCAGAATTAACTAGAAAATCTACCTCAGGAATATGTCATCTTTCTATCGATGAAATGTGTATGTCTTTTTTTTTTCATTTCTATTTCATATTTTCTATTGTATCTATAAGATACAAAAGATGCATCTGACAATCTCCAGATACTTACAAAAACAGTAAGCTCAGGTACCTCATAGCTCAACCAACTTCTGTGCATCCAACAAGCTTTCATCAATGCTTAAAGATAATACAGCATTAAATAATACAAGAAATTGATATATAGCTATCCTGTATCAGAGGTTTTTTTTCTGCTGTAGATTCTCTATTTATTACTGATAATAAATCATAATAATTAAAATAGTTCCCTAGGAGACTGTGATATCACATGCTTTGCTGAGAATACCTTATCCTGGCAGACAGATTAAAGAGTTAAGGCAATTTCTGTATTAATCCTCAGAAATTTATTGTTTCCTGCAAACATCTCATAGACACTTAAATCCTGTTGCAAATTTCAAGCCATGAGAAATATTAACATTTTATCTTATCTGACCCAGTTGAGTGCAGATCTATATTGTCTATATGTAGAGGGATTTAGAAGATTCAGTGAAAAAAAAAATTCAAAACCATTCAGAAGACTTAGCTAAATTCAGAGACTGTAAGAGATGGAGCACCAGATGTGAAGCACAGCAGATGGGCAAAAAGAGCTTACTTAAAGGGTCACAAGACATATGAGATCGCAGCAGGACAGATGAAAGAGCTCTCAAAGAACAGACAGAAGCATGCCGCACGGACAGGAACAGTAAAGTAAAGCCTATTTTCATTTGGCTGTCTTTATTTTAATTTGGAATGGAAGAGGACACAAGAATCCCTTCAAGCATGGCAGTGCTGTGAGCCGATGTTGTAGCTGGCATACTTCTCCAGTGTCAAAAAATCCTGCTTCTTACTACGCTCAGTTCAGACAACAGCTTAGCAGGGATAGCAAAGAATTTTTGCCACCAAATAGCCTCACACAGAGTGCAGTCACCATGCTTTGTCCAATGCTCCAAAGAAGCAATACGTGTGATGGCAGAACTGATTAATATATACCAGACACAGGCCTGTGCTGCTGGTTCCTCCTTCCACAAATCAAAGTGGGCTTCAGAACTGCAACTGAAACTCAGCTTTCTATTCTTGATTGTGCTTACAAATTCTGAAGGAAGCAGAGCATAATGCTTTTGGTGCTGCTACTTCTCTCTGCTCCTGTCCCAAATCCAGAACAGGAAAGAAAATAACCCGAGATTTTCTAGATAAGGAACTAATTTTACTTAGGCACTTGCATCAGCTAGAATTTTCTTTGAACAGAAGAAGTGAATGAATGGAAAAGCACAATCTCATGTCGACATCTCGCAAATAGAACACCGCTTCCTTACATGTCTGTTTACACAACCTCCACAATGTCATTAGCAGGATACTACATTTTCAAAGCCAGAGACAACTGGCATCCTTTAAAAAAGTTGATACAACTTCTGAGACTGTTGGAGAGAGTAAGAATTGCTATCAAAACAGAGACACAGCTATCAAACTTTAAAACCACGCTTATTAAAGCAACTTTTAAAATGTCTATAGGATTATCTTTTCTAATCCCTATGCAATCAATAACTTCACACCATAATATTGTATTTTCTTCAGGAAAAAATACATGCAAACTGAAGAGACATAATCCTTTCATAGAATGGAGTCAACTCCCATCATTTGGTTTTACGAATCTGCTAAATAGTTTTAAAAATCAGTGAAAAATAAAACAAAACACAAATTGGGAAGGGTCGAAAAGAAGCATCTAGTAAAATACACCCTTCTAGTATGGCTATCTAAATACTACATATTACTTTAAAAGACTTAAGAATATTTACAGCTTTACAAGGCAACAATGAAGGAAAAATCTGCTATTCCAATGAAGGAAAAATTTGCTATTCCATCTTAGAAAAGAAATATGGCACTTCTGCCACAGTTGTAAAATTTCAAAAGTGAGATGAGTGTCAGAACAGAACCTAATTCAGAAGAATGTTTCTTCCATTTCATTACCTCTGAAAGGTGTATGACTGACAGATTCAGGAACAATATTGTATTTCTGCCCAATACAAGTTTCACACAGGCAGAAGATATGTCCTAGAAATTTCACTGCCAATGTATTTTAATCCTTACCTAACGAGAGGCCAGTTCAGTCTTTAACCTGCAGTTCTATGTTATCTTCACTAAAATTGCCAAAAGAGGTATAGATTTGTGTAAACAAACAAACAAACAAACAAGATAAATTTCTCAGAATGGCAACCTGTCCATAAAATATTTTCTTAAAAAAATCATTAAGGCTGTTTCACTAATTCAACAGGTAACAATTCCAACCTAATTTAGCTTAGCCATACAAGTGACCCATCTTTTATGCTAAACCCAGTCACTAGACCCAGCAAAATTGTAATCTCTGCCTCACTATGTTCTTCATGCTTTTCTGCTGCACGTTTTTCTTCTTTTCCACAACTCTTTTTCCTACCAATCTTGCACAGTCCCAGTGCAGTTCACTGGAAAATCAAAAAAGGGATCATAATGATAAAATAAAAAAAATTCCAAAGTTGTTGCAACATTTCCCTGAAAAGAAAGCTGCTGTGAAAAAGTGCTCTATGCATCAAATAAGATCAGCTTAAAATACAGCAAAAAGGATCCACTAGGAAAAACATTTTGAGGACAATGGAACACTACACCAGAGACCCTGTGAATTTTGTGTAATCTACATCACTTGAGATATTATTCCTAGAAAATGTAATTTTCATTGTGCCTTAGAGCATAGAAAGGGGAAAGGATCATGTCTTAATCTGCCTTAATTTCAAGATATAGAAACTACATTGTTTAATTACTTGGGTAGTGGGGAAAAAAAAAGAAAAAGCCTTCAATTCTGCATCTTAGTACTTCTGCTATGCATTTCAACATTTCATGAGTATGTGTGTGTACTGCTAATGCTGTAACAGGTACGTATCGCATGCACATTTAGATTTGGTAAATAACAGTTTGATAAATACACAGACATGCAGCATCTTAGAGGCTCTAAGAATAAGAAGTAGTAAGAAGCAGCACACCGATACTTATCTTCAATAATAGGAAAATAAATGCTTTGCTGTTTCAATGATCCTTAAACATCAACAGGCATGCAACCCACTGGAGTCTTATATACTGCTACCATATGTACTACTTGTGCTAAAATTCTCAAGACTTCTCCAGTTTTTCTCTTTTGGGCACTAATGTATAAAAGATGCAACAGGCTTGGTAGATAGACAGGTACATAGCTGTAATCTTGTCTCTTCCAAGCATCAGGGTAGTTCAAAGTAGTCTCAACCATTTGTCCTGCAAACCTGCAGTCTGAAATGAGACTGTTAACTCCTGATTCACCAGCTCTTCACCTATCCTCCCCTCACAACATTCTCAATAAACATAACCTGATTCCCCAGAACCACTTGGAGTTTTTGCACTGAACACTGCACACAATAACAAGCTGCTTCCAGCCCAAACAGAATTCTCTGACTTCTATCTCAGTGACCAAGGGAAACCAATTAGGCACAATTGCCTAACTGGTGGCTGGTTAGCTAACTGTGATAAAAATTTTTACATACAGTGTGAACATCAGCTGTCAGTACTGAAAATATGTACAATGACTGAGAGGTAATGCCAAATGGAGGTTAAAGCCTGCTGTGGTTTCCCTTGGCTGCAGCCTTTCCATTCTTCCCTTCTTGTACTGTATTCCAAAATAAAACCTCCCACTAGCAGAAAGCAATTATCACTGTTATTTTTAGATATTACCTCCCATACACTTCCTGACATTTTCTGTAACAAAGTGATGCCTCTGCTGTTTATGAAAGGAAGCACTCACACTAGAAAGGAGTTGGACACCCAACCTGTGGTCAGAGGCAAGACTAGAACGAACACAGGATCAAAAGCATTTTCTCCTGACGGGTTCAGTTGCTCTGCCCTCTCTGTAGACTGTTGCAATCCTTTGTTAAATGTAACCAAGTCTCCTCAGTTGTTATAAATGGAGCTTAAGGACTCAGGTCTGTGGTTTCTTCTGTGTTGCAATAGCTTCCTACCTACATTGTATAGCAGCAGCACAGAATAGAGATACTGATGTCGTTGCACAAAGCCCTACCTCTTCACATGACATGTCAAAAGCCAAGATCAAGGCTTACTCTTCAGCGACAGTCAGATGAACACAAAGAAATTGCTTCCAGACCTCCTATGGCATCCGTGATGTGCACAGGTCTCTATGTCTGTGACATCTTTAGTGCCTGTATTCCTACTCATTGAAATTGCATCTATACCACTTCTGTGAAGATGAATACCTGCATGCATAGGCAGAAAATCTCAAGAGACAGCAATACGCAAAAAACAATTTTAAACGTTAATTTAGAAAACCACAAGCAGTAGAAGTGTTTATATGAACAAAAAAACCCAAAAAACATCAGTCAATTTTCTAAAGGAAAACTGAAGAAATAAAGGGCAAACTGGGACTACACAGGAAATGGAAGAGGGGACAGACATCCCAGGAAGAGTACAGGGATATTGCCTGGCTGTGCAAGAGTCAGGAAGGCCAAGGCGCAGCTGGAACTGAACTTGGCAAGGGATGTAAAGAAAAAGAAGAAAGGCTTCTACAGGTATGTAAACCAGAAAAGGAAAGTTAAAGAAAATATAACCCACCCTGATGAGCAACAGTGGGGAACTAGTAACAACAGACGAGAAGATTGAGGTTCTCAACTTTTTTGCCTCAGTCTTCACTGGCAACCCCTCTCCTCATTGCTCTCATGTTGATGGCCCACAAGCTGGAGATCAGGGAGACAAAATCTCTTCCACTGTAAGCAAAGACCATGACCATCTGAGGAACCTGAAGATATGCAAGTCCACGGGACCTGATGAAATGCATCCTGAGTCCTGAGGGAATTAGCTGATGTAGTTGCCAAGCCACTCTCCACAATATTTGAAAAGTCCTGGCAGTCAGGTGAAGGCCCTGGTGATTGGAAGAAAGGAAACATTACACCATTTTTAAAAAGGGTAGAAAGGAGAACCTTGGGAGCCCCAGGAACTACCAACCCTGGGAGCCTCACCTCCATGCCTGGGAAGACCATGGAACAGATCCTCCTAAATGCTATGCTGAAGCACATGGAAGACAGGGAGNGAGATGCTCTGCCAGCAGATCCAGAGAGGTGACTCTACCACTTCCCTCTGGTGAGACCTCACCTGGAGTACTGAATCCAGCTCTGGAGCCATCAATATAGGAAGGACATGGATCTGATGGATTGGGTCCAGAGGAGGGCCACGAAAATGATCAGAGGGTTGGATGGAGCACCTCTGCTACAAAGACATGCTCTTTGGAGGCTGGGGATGTTCAGCCTGGAGAAGAGGGCCTGAAGGAGGCCTACAAGAAAGATGGAGAGAGACTGTTTACTAAGGCCTGTAGTGATAGGACAAGGGCCAATGGCTTCAAACTAGAGAAGAGCAGACTGGATACTAGGAACAGGTTCTTTACTATGAGGGTAGTGGAACACTGGGAGAGCTTGCCCAGGGAGATGGTTGGGGCCCCATCCCTGGAGATACTGAAAGTGAGGCTCAGCAGGGCTCTGGGCAGCCTGCCCTAGTTGAGGATGCCCCTGCTGACTGCAGAGAGGGTTGGTCTAGATGACCTTTGGAGTTCCCTTCAGATGCAGACCATTCTATGATTCTGTGATTCTATGATTCTATAGAATATACAGCTAGTATCAAATTCACTGCCAAAACTAATGGAGACATTTCAAACAAGTCTGTGAAGTCTTTTCTCCCCTTTCACTACGAGTTAAATAACAGATAATACCAACCCTCTTTGAGCAGAGATGGGGTAATCAAAACCATTAGAGGACATACAGAGAGAAATGCAGATTAGTGCACATGACTAAATTGAGAATCAGTGTTTCTTCCATCTTCCAGTTAATAAGTATCTTCTACTCAGAAAAGCAAAAGTCTAAATTTTAAATAACATTTTCTCTGTAAGCCTTAATGTAATAGAATTTATCTCATCTTGACTACCAGTGTTAATCTGAGAAAGATATGAAACATTTTTAATCCTTCATTCTTAAATCTTATCTAGTACAATCCACCAGGATACTCATAGCCTTTTTAAGGGTTTAGTGATAAGGGACCACTTGCTCAGTGAGGTTGAATTAAGGCAGTGACAGACAGCAGTTTTGCCTCCTGTGCTAAAAATAAAGAGCCAAACCATTTCTATCCTAGCTTGAGCAGGCAGCTTTTCTTCTCAGCTTTCTTCCCTTCTCAGCCAAGATGCCTTGGGTTGTTTCAATCTCATTTAACCAGTCTAGCAGGAAGAGTAAATATGTCTCCTGATAGAGATAACTAACCTGGGCATCTATATTGCTCCAGCTAAACTCATGCCTCAGACTCACGAATGCACTATGTGCATTTTTCCCCAGACATTACAATTCTAGAACTAGGAAAAGCTATTATGAAGCACCAGTAAATGCCTTTACAGTGACATTCTCCTTTTCCTTTAATATCTGTTCTACATTATTTAAGTATTCTGTGCCCAAACACACAGATTGGATGCTGGTAAGAAGAGATACCAAAAAAATCTAGTTTTTGAAAATCATTGTGAAGCATGGATAAGATCACTAATTCCTCAAGTTATGTCCATTATCACACTGCAGCGGTTGATAAAGATTAGAAATTTCCTCCCTTCATTATTTCCTCCCTTTGTTAATTTTGTGAAAGCTGTTAGCTTATTTTCCAGGACTGGGGCATAAAGGGGGATTAAGAAGTTTTTGCTTTAACTTCATAATTTTCAGGAAACGCAAAAAGAAATAATCCATTTTCTACAACCTGCATTACAAAGGAAATCAAGGTTTGCAAGAGGGAGTGTTTCAGAGAAAACAGGTAGGAAAAAAACAGAGAGATCTTTGTGAGTAGTGTTAACAAATTTCAGAAACACTTTTGTTTCACTTGCCATAAAGTTAAAATTTCATATATGAAGCAGATGGCCTGACTTCACAGCACAGATTTATTTTACCTATAGATATTGGGTATTCACTGGCAAAAGTGACACTTCTAAGGATAAAATCAAAACTAAATAGGCTACTCTAGCAAAAGAAAAGGAAAAAAGTCAAAAAATAAAGGCCAAGAAAATGTATTTCTAACTTGCTGATCCAGTTTACGATTTACACTAGTTTATTTTTGGTCACCTGTCATTAGTGTCCTGTTTTGGTGACTTTTCACGCAACTGTGTTTTGCCCCAGTTCCTGAGCCTATGCTTGCTGCCTGTGACCACCTGATGGAGCTGCAGTTCAGCTGATTCCCTGCTTCAGATGCTGGATGGGCTTGGGTTTGGCCAGCAACTCCATACCAGCTTTGTCCATATTTCGTTCCTGTATGGGGAAGAGACCCTGAATAAGTGAGAGCAACCACAATTTTGTAAAATCTGTTCAATGCTGTGTACAGAGCATCTTGTTCTGATATATAGCAAAGGCAGCTCCAAATTTTATGAGAAAACTGCATTTCATACCCGCAGGAAGAATATTAATTTACCCATCTTGTCAAATTACTCCCACACCTGCATTTCCAATTTCATGCTGAAGTTTTCCCACAGTACCAATTCCTGACTGCTTCTAGTTATTTTGCTTAGAAAATTCTGATCATCATCCTAAAAAATGTATTGCTGATTTCTATACTTTCAACATGAATTCTTTATCATAGGATCTTAAACAGATCTGAAATGGACCAATCTACTATAACTCTTCAATGAAAAAGATACAGCTATCTTTGAGTCTCTACCTAGCTGAAGGTAGAGGTCCAGTTTAAATTGGAAGAGAGGAGATTTAAACTGGATGTTAGGAAGAAGTTCTTTACAGTGAGGGTGGTGAGACACTGGCACAGTTTGCCCAGGGAGGTTGTGGATGTTCCCTCTCTGGAGGTGTTCAAGAACAGGTTGGATGAAGCCTTGAGTGACCTGTTCTGGTGGGACATGTCCCTGCCTATGGCGGGGGGTTAGAAATAGATGATCTTTGAGGTCCCTTCCAAGCTAAACCATTCTATGATTCTATTCTGTGATTATACTAGACATTCTGACGTTCAACATACATAATTTATCAGTGAAATACAATGCACTAATTTATTTTTTAAAAACTCTAGACTTCCACACAGATACATCCATACCTGTAAAAGAATAATATGAATTACCTCAGCTATTGGCAACCATTGTCTTGTTACTGCAGGTGAATTCCTATCAGTTGTCTCTGGAATTACAGTTCTTACAAGATAGAAAGCATGTGGCCTGCTTGTCATATCAGTGTATCTTTTTTTTTTTTTTTAATTCTGTATTACTTTCAGACAGAAAATGTCTAAAATTTCTATTCCACAATATTTCTTAAAAATATATTTTGATTTGCAAGCTCGCAGGAACAGGAGTAATAGACTGGCAGAATTAAATTAATTGACTCAGTTTACTTTAATCCCTTCTGTACTTGTACTCAAAAATAGAATTGCCTTGAGAAAGAAACAAAACCAATCTATTAAACTCATGGAAAGATACAACATGGTGACATTTTTTTTAATGCTAATTTCCTTTTTTTGAGTTCTAAGCATAAAATGTTCATTAAAATGGTTAAAGAATGGATTGCTGTATTAATAATTAGCTGTATTGATAACAAATTAATGCTTTAACCATTTTAAAATAACGATTTTACACATTTTATAAGGAATTAAAGTTTGCAGAAAACAAATGAAGGTGTTTTGTTTACTTGCATCTACAGCATTAGTCCCAAATGCTATCAACAAAGCCAGTCTTCTCTCAAATATTGCCCTTTCTTCAGTAAATCAGAGCCATAGTTTCACTCCGTTGGTGTATTTGTCCTCAATAACACAGAATCACACAATTGTTCCAGATGGAAAACAACTCTAAGATCATCGAGTTCAACTGTCAACCTAACATCACCATAGCCCCTAACCATGTCCTGAATAAACAATAAATACAGTTCTGGAGCCCTCAGCACAGGAAGGACATGGAACTGTTGGAGCAGGTCCAGAGGAGGGCCATGAAGATGATTAGAGGGCTGGAGCAGCTCTCCTATGAGGACAGGCTACAAGAGTTAGGGCTCTTCAGCCTGCAGAAGAGAAGGCTTCAAGGAGACCTTATAGTAGCCTTCCAGTATCTGAAGGGGGCCTACAGGAAGGCTGGAGAGGGACTATTTACAAGGTCTTGCAATGACAAGACGAGGGGCAATGGGTTTAAACTGGCAGAGGGAAGGTTTAGACTGGATGTTAAGAGGAAGTTCTTTACAGTGAGGGTGGTGAGACACTGGAACAGGTTGCCCAGGGAGGTTGTGGCTGCCCCCTCCCTGGAGGTGTTCAAGGCCAGGTAGGACAAGGCCTTGAGTGACCTGTACTAGTGGGAGGTGTCCATGCCTACGGCAGGGGATTGGAACTAGATGATCCTTGAGGTCCCTTCCAACCTTACCATTCTATGATTCTATGAACTGTTTCTTTTGGAAAAGAAACACAGGATCTATTCCCTTCAAGCATTACGAGCTTTCATATCACTTTTACTGACTTTTCATCAGCCCTTCCTGAAACTGCCAAGATCTTTATCCACATCTGCTACAGCAGATGAACTGATTGTCATTATCAGTAGGTTCATGAAGTGAAACATCAGCCCAAGACCCTATCCCACCACTGCAAACTCCACACAAACTCTCTATTAATCAAAGCCCATTACAGTGTTAGGTCTTACGCACTGACAGTAGATTTTTCAGGCTCTTGTCCACCAACTGAAAGAACAGAAAATAATAGTAATTGCCACTTGTTAAAATCAAGGAGGAATGCCTGGTACCCCTGTGGTTTGTGCTGTGCAGGATCTTCAAGTGAATCACCAGAACAAATAAAGTTATCACAGAATCACAGATAGTAGGGGTTGGAAAGGACCTCTGGAGACCACAGACTTCAAACCCCCCCTGCCAAGGCAGGTTCACCCAGAGAAGGTCACACAAGAAACACATCCAGGCAGGTTTTAGAATATCTCCAGAGATGGAGACTCCACCACTTCTCTGGGTAGCCTGCTCCAGTGCTCCATCACCTTTAAATTAAATAACTTCCTCCTCCTGTTTAGATGGAACTTCTCACGTTCAATTTGTGCCCATTAGCCTTTGTGTCCTGTCACTGGGCACCACTGAAGAAAGACTGGTACCATCCTTCTGATGGTACCAGTCATCTGCTCATTAAGTATTTATAAGCATTTATAAGATCCCCCATCTGTCCTCTTTTCCAGACTAAAAAGACCAATTCTCTCAGTCTTGTAAGGAATATGTTCTAGTCCCCTAAACATCTTTGCAGCCCTCTGACGTACCTCTCCAGCAAGCCTCTGTTCTCAAACTGGGGAGCCTAAAATTGGACACATTATTCCCAAAGTGGCTTCATCAGGGCTGAGATGAGGGGGAGGGAAACCTCCCTCAACCTGCTTGCCACACTCTTCTTGACATACCCCAGGATGCCATTTGCCTTCTTGACTACAAGGGCACATTGCTGGCTCATGCTCGTTCTGTTCTCCACCAGGACTCCCAGGTCCTTTTCATGTATTGACACATGGGGTTGTTTCTCCCCAGATGTAGTGCTTTACACTTGCCCTTATTAGATTTTATTATCTTGCCTTCATTAGATTTCTCCCCATCCAGCTCTCCAGCCTGTCTAGGTCACGCTGGATGGCAGCACAGACTTCTGGTCTGTCTGCCGCTCCTCACAGTTTTATACCATCAGCAAACCTGCATAGGGTACACTCTATCCCCTCCATCAAGATCATTGAACAGGGCTGGACTCAGGACACCACTGGAGGACACCACTACTCACAGGTCTCCAACTAGACTCTGCCCCACTGATCACAACTCTCTGAGCTTTGTCCTTCAACCAGTTCCAAATCCATCTCACCATCCAATCATCCCATCTTACATTATCATACAATGTGGGTTTCTTCGGTCTTGCAGTCTCTTTTAAGCTACAAAGCAGAAACACTTCTTTTCTCATTTTAGAAAAGAAATCTTACCTTACACTAGTTGTGCCTGAGATAGGCTTCAATTTGCTGAAAAGGCACCAGACTAACTTTGATGGCAACCCTACTTCATGAGTTTCACCTCTTCTAAAGTTTCATTAGAATGAAGAACTGCTATTGGCCTTCAATTCCAGTTATGTAGACTCAAGTGCAGGAAAATCAGTTATTTAAAGCCTGCCTCCAACAGATTATGTTTCCTCCTTGCCAATTGTGCTTTGCATCTGTAAGGCTGTGGCCCTGTAGTTACACCAGAAAGAACAGGAAAGAATCTCCTGCTGCCTCTACATCAGAAATTATAGTGAGATGAGTCTAAGAGGAGAACGATATTCACCACTATTGACATTCACACCTGCACAGTAACACTGAGATCTACACCTACCTAGGCCGCAAACTGGAAATATCAGGCTTTTGTTAGAAGTGTAGTATCTCTATGCCTGGTTGCAACTATGAATTTCTGGGACTAATTTTGGTTTTGTTTTGGAGATGTTTTATATCCTAGATACATCAAGACTCTTGAGATCAGGAAACTAATTAGTCTTTCTTTGGTGTTCATGTATTTAATTTCTGCTAACCTTTTAATTATGTCCACCACCTATTGTCTGGCACTGACCAGTTTGAAACTGCAATATAGATGGGTATTAACAGCTATCAGCTAACACAATACTGCATTACATGTTCTGCATCTTCTGACAGTGATATTTGCCAGTCAAGAAACCCTTAAATCATCAACTTTCTTGTTTCTGAGAAGTATGACATCTGTTAGAGCATCTGTTCATACTGGGGCTCTAGCAGCTAAGCATGCGGTAGCTGAAAAGGTTCAAAAGCAATTTATGTTGCTTTATATCTTCTCGTGGGCAGTGGGTCAGCTCTCCTGTACAAAATTCAATTCTCTGTAGTGAGAATTGATCAGGAAGAAGAGGTTAAGTTAAATTACTGAAGACTTCTAGACCTGCTTTCCCAGTAACTTTGTTATGACTTCACCAAACTCTGAGTTTTTGAATTCCTGGCTTCTAGGGGTGTATTTCTCAGCTCTTGAACTCTAAAACCTGGTGCTGTAATTCGTTTCTGGAAGCCCTATAGAGCGGGAAAAAAATCAGTAAGCCCATCTGCCATTCAGAGCATAATTTATACCCTTCAGAGGAGTTTGTCTAATTCATGGTAAGGAGACAGATAAGTGCTGCACGGAGACGAGTGAAATGTAGTTAAATCCTGTCTTTGCAACAGTTATCTTGCCTAGGTCACCAACAATCTGTTGGTTTCACTGAGCATCAGATTCACCACCTTAACTTTGTTCCTCCAACACCAAAATATGAGTACATTTGTTACAACAGAAGTTGCTGTGGAAATATATAAACTGATAAGTGTTTTCCTAACAGTACTAAGGTAACCTAAGTAGCAATTTATGCTATTAACTTACTATTATACTTAGCAACACAAATCATCTTAACACCACTCAGGGATTTTAACGAGAAATATTTGAAAGTATAAAAATATTTTGTCAGTTCAGATACTCAGAATTGGAAGATGCTAATTCTTTTTCCTTCCTCACAACATATGCTCAAAGGCCAAAGCAGACTGCCTCGTGCATGCAGGTGTTCATCACAGGGGTAACAGCTCTGGAAGCAGGATGTATCCTGTTCCCACTCTGCTAGGAAACTGAAACACACCCATTGTGCTCACTGCAAGTGCAAAAAACAGAAGTGTTCCTGCATCACGCTGTTTAGACCTATAAGTACATGTTGATCTAGATGCTGACTAGATTTAATCCAAGGCAAAACTCATGCTCAACCAACTAAACCACATTTGGAAACACATATTTTTATTTTTTTTTTTCAGCCACCAAAGCTATTGAGATGTCCAAGTACTATGAAATCACATAAAAACTTAGAATTAGCAGATGTCCCTAAAACTGCAAACCGAAGTTTTGCCTTTTATGGCTTCAGATACTGGTATATAAACCACTGAAGTGCCTACCTCCATCTCATAATTTACATCAGCTTCCTACTTTCCCATAACTAGTGAACATCTATTACAGAGGTTTAGTCAAAACCTCCCACTACATGTTCTCTAAATCTTTGTGCCTCCATACCAAAATATTTCTCAGGCTTTGCTATCTGTGACAGATGCATTTCAGATTTTAGTCATGAAGTTTTCTGTTTTGTAAGGATTAAAGAACTTTGCTCAAAGTACATGATAAAGATAAGACCATAAACAGATATTCAATCTATCCATTTGATTCTTCTTCCAAGATTTGATTTGGTTTTTTCTTTCTTTAAACTCCCCAAGGAACCCAAGTCTTACGACTGAAATTGTCACAACATTGCCTTTAAAAAGCCACATATGCTAATGCAAGCCTGACATTTTCAAATAACTCAGCAACTATCTCCTACTGTATCACCTAGTTCAAGCAGTATTTTAAATGTTATGCATTTTTTATCTGCAAGAGATAATAAAAACAAATGACAGCACTTAGGGGTTTTTTTTTTCCAGACAGCATCTATCATCAGTTAAACCGATGTCAATATGCTATCCAACTTAAAAGTACAATCTGCTTATTATCAAAGTAATTCCTATGGTTTTCACATGTAAGCCATATCATTTGAACACCTAGCTTCTATAAAGCTGCCAGCAGACCCAGAG
Organism: Ramphastos sulfuratus; assembly: GCA_013399055.1. Taxonomy (NCBI): domain Eukaryota; kingdom Metazoa; phylum Chordata; class Aves; order Piciformes; family Ramphastidae; genus Ramphastos; species Ramphastos sulfuratus. The sequence continues at coordinate 57,333 of WBNM01014135.1, forward strand.
AGGTCATTCTGCCACTTTACTCTGGTGAGACTTCACCTGGAGTACTGTGTCAATATAGGAAAAGCATGAATCCGACGGAGTGGATCCAGATGAGTGCCACTAAAATGATAAAGGGGTTGGAGTACCTCTGCTACAAAGACAGGCTGAGGGACCTGGGGTTGTTCAGTCTGGAGACAAGGAGGCAGCTCTGTGGAGACCTAATAGCGGCCTCCCAGCAACTGAAGGAGGCCTACAAGAAGGATGGAGAGTGCGTGCTTACTAAGGTTTGTAGTGATAGGACAAGGGCCAATGGCTTCAAACTAGAGAAGAGCAGATTTAGATTGGATGTTAGGAACAAGTTCTTTACTATGAGGGTAGTGGAACACTGGGAGAGATTGCCCAGGAAGGTGATTGGGGGCCCATCCCTGGAGGGTGAGGCTTGACAGGCTCTGGGCAACCTGATCTAGTTGAGGATGCCCCTGCTGACTGCAGAGGGGGTTGGACTGGACGACCTTCAGAGGTCACTTCCAACCCAGACCATTCTATGATTCATGATTCTGTGATAAAGTCACAGGGATTACAAGAACTAACGTAAGAAAAGCCTTCACACATTTTGTTGTGCTTAGCTACTGTGACAGTTTGAGATATTCTTAATAAGTGTCAGTCTATTAATCAGTAGACTCACGCGTAACAAAATCCATTTCTTAATACATCATATTCTGCTTGACGTTAGGAAGAGCCATGGACAGGCTGGACTGATGGGCTGAGGCCAGTTGTATGAGGTTACACAGTGCCAAGTCCCAGGTCCTGCACTTGGGTCATAACAACCCCATGCAGGACTACAGGTTTGAGTCAGTGGTTGGAGAGCTGCCCAGCTGAGATAGAACTTAGGTATGCTGATCAACAGCTATCGGAGCATTAGCTAGCAATGTGCACCAAATGCCAACAGCATCCTTGCCTGTATCAGGAATACTGTGACCAGCAGGAGTAAGGAAGTGATTGTTCCCCTGTGCTCAGCACTGAGTACTATGTTCATTTTGAGGTTCTCACTACAAGAAAGACATTGAGGACTCAAAAATGGGTCCAGAGAAGGACAATGAAGTTGGTGAAGGGTCTTCAGCTCAAGTCTTAGAAAGAGCATCTGAGACAACAAGAGTGGTTTAGTCAGACAAAAAGGAGTTTGAAGGGGAGACATTTTTGCTCTCTACAACTACCTGAAGAGAGGTTGCAGTGAGGTGAGTGTTGGTCTCTTTTTCCTAATAACAAGTGATAAGACAAGAGGAAATGGCCTCAGGTTGCACCAGGGAACATTTAGATTGGATATTAGAAGAAAGCTATATGCTGGAAGGGTTATCAAGCACTAGAATAGCGTCTGCAGGGACGTGGCTGAAACCATTTCTGGAGGTGTTTAAAAGATGTACAGGTATGGTGCTAAGGGTTTAACATCAGATTTGATAGAGTTAGACAATGGTTGGACTTGATCTTTGACGTTTTTTTCCTAACCAAAAAGATTCTATGATTTAATGGCTGGAAAATATCTAACAGATTATTTGAGGTTTTGTTTTTGGGTTTTTTTTTCCAGTTACTTACACAGGTTTTGCTTATCGACAGCAATGTTTCAATCACCCTGTAAATTTTATTTCCCATTAACACAAAACATATGCTTAGAAGAAACTGACAAAACACAATCTATCTTCAGAGCATTAACATGTTGGTTCAGCTATGAAGTTCCCTCATATCAATGCGTGCAAGATCTTAGGGATCCTTAAACCACGGATTACTGGCATAACAGACTGCATAAGCTTGTGTCAGTTCCTATTCATGTTGCTTTAATCACGATTAACAACAGAGGAAAAACACCAGAGCTCCAAAACATCTATGATGTTCTATTTTGCAAATGAAACATTTTCATAAATGGTTAACACTGAAATATGATATGAACAGACTTTACATATTACTGTCCCACTCCAAACTCAGTATAAATGATCCAGATGAGCAACTATTGCTGCAAATATGCATACTAAATGAGGTGCAATATGCATGTTTGTTTTTACTTAAGGCCATCACAGACACAAAAATTACCTGATAATTACTCAACAGCAGCCTTCTCCAGTTTACAGAAAAGAATTTAATAATATCTTTTACTACTTAAAAAAAAACAAACCAAAAAGCCAAAACCAAAACGAAAAACAAACACAAACATAAAAACAAACAAAACAAAACAAACAAACAAACAGAAAGCGCAAACCAAACTGAGTTTTTCATTCCTGGTTTAAACTTCATAATTAAATTTTAAAAATATTGAAATCCTAAACTGGAATTGCATATGAAAACGTAAGACAGAAATACTGAAACCAGTTTATAAATGTGTAACTTGGTCATGCATTGCGTTTGAATAAATGATGAGCAGTTTAGATACACCAATCTACATTTAAATAATGTCACATCTTCTACAGTATCTGTGAATGCTAACACAAGATGAGGTGACTACAGTACACATAAAATTGAACTAAAATACATGTATTTAATACAGACATGTATTTATGAAAATATTAGCTTAATGTTAGTTACATTAGAATTCAGAATAGTGTACCACTTTGAAATCAATATCAGTCGAAGAACAAAAAAAAAGTCATTTGGTTCTAGCAGTCTCAACTCAGAAATATACTCCACATGCTAGATTGTTCAAAATTTCCATTTTACCTCTGGAAACCAAATCTAGTAAATATGTCACAGCTCTAAAGCCTCTATTCAACAGGAAAGAAAAGAAACCATTAGAATTTGCCAATACTATAACACAGTACTCAAATGTTTTGCATTTAATTTATTCTTTGAATCTAACTCCAAGGGTTCTGTTATCTGTTTAATTATTGACTCTATAGAACTCTGAAAGCAGAAAAAACCACTAAGTAGTGAGTATTATTATCCCCACAGAAGTAGGAAAAAAGTAGTCAGCTTCCAGCAGAACAAACACTCCAAATTTTAAACGTATTAGAAATTCATATTCAGATGAAAGACCTTGAAATTCAGAAGAAACACCACAATAAACAGAATGACTTAAAGATTCAAATGAACAACAAAGGCAGCAAAGGGTATCTCAGCATTTTAACTGTTGAAGCACAGAAATAGTAACTTGTTAAATAGCTCTTATGGGCTTAATAATTTATGGAGCCCATAATAATAATTTAATGGTTTTGGTCCATCAGCAGGTGTGACTCCATGTCAGATCTCCGCTATAGCAACTTTTATGTTCCTTCTACTGTTCTTTAGTTACTAAGCTCTCTGACACCAGTACTGCACCTTTCTGATGAATCAGCTGTAGATCAGAGCATCTAAAGAAGAAATCACAAGTTTCTGCTTTAGAAACAAACAAACTAACAAAAAACCCATGCTACAGAAAGCTGAGGATCTTGAATCCTCACAGAAGGGAAAAACTGAAGAGAAGTTGTGCAATTGGCTGGTTGCCACACTATTTATCTGACATTTTCTAGAGAGAAAACTAAAGATGAGATTTTTTGACATCACCACAAAAACACCCCACAGATTTCTCAGATGTAGGATTTTGTTGTTGTTTTTGTTTCCCTAGCTGTTTATCTAGATAGCAAATTCTGTAATAAGCCAAATTCACTAACTACTTAAATTCATTCACATTTTCATATCATCAGGATAAAACAATCAATACGATGATAAAAAAGGTCAATATCTTTTGTATTATTAATATCACAGTACTCAATATCTGATGTCTTAACAAAAGGCATCCCTTTGACTACTAGTGAACAACTACTTTCCTTTCACTACTAGTGAATGATAGCTTACTTCTAGACATGAGCTTAGCTCCTGGTAGAGAAGCAGTGGTTTGTCATGAGTTAGAACAGGGACACAGAATCACAGAAGGAAAAAGGTTGGAAGAGACCTCTGGAGATTATCTTACCAGAGCAGCTTTATCCACAGNCCTGAGCTGACATCATACAGCATGGAACACGTCTTTGGTCAGTTTGGGTCAGCTGTCCTGTCTGTGTCCCCTCCCAAGACTTTGCCCATCCCTCAGCTTCCTGTTGAGGGGGAAAATGCTGGAAAAGAATATCCTTGGGGATTGGCTCAGCAGTAGCCAAAATACCTGTGTGTCATCAACACCCAGCTACATCACTGCAAAATAGCACTGGAAACATGCTCTGGAAAGAATTAACTCCAGCTCAGACAAACCCAATACAGCTGTACCTCTCAAGCAGTCCCGTATCTTCCTCAAACTGCAGAATGGACACAATACACCCAAAAAGGCTCCACCATGGCAGAGTGCAGGGCAAGGATAATCTCTCTTGACCTATTTTCCACACTCGTCTTGATGCACTCCTACATGCACAAAAAGGTTACTTCAGATGCTGTGGCTTCTGCCCAAGTAATCAGATGGATAGCTGCAAGACTGCCAAACCTGAGTTCTTTACTTAACTTTGACACTTTCAGTAACTTAAGCTGTGGTGAAGCTTTCTACTGATACCTTCCCAAAACTCCATTAAACTTCAGACACTCTTAGGGAAGCAATGATCTTGAATAAGGGCACTGTATTTAGAAGATGTGATTTTCACTAAGTTAATTTTTCTTATCAGCAAGAGATAATACTCTCTTGGTACATGATGTACAGTATCTATTGCTTATATCCAGTGCTTTGAGCAAATACTCACTGTACCTCTAGGAAAGACTTCTTCAGCAATGGCTTGGATATGAAGCTTGAACTGGTGTCTGAACAGAAGGATGGCCAGTGTATCAAAGGATAGGTTTTCCCTGCCTCTACTCAGCACTCATTAGACCATATCTAGATACTGTGTCCAGTTTGGGGCCTCCTACAATGAGGAAAACATCAATAAAACAGTTAAGGTTAGTAGGGGACCACCACTGTGGTCAGTTGGCACACTCTTCCTGTAAGGGGAACCTGGAGGACCAAGGCTGGTTCAGCCTGGAGATGTGGCAGCTCTAAAGGTACCTAATGGCAAAAACCCAAAACCCTCTCCTCTGACCACCCCCATGTACAAGAGTCTATCAAGGAGATGGGCTTAGTGAGGCATGGCAGGAGGGTGAACAACAGGCAGAGCCTTAAGGAAACCTTTCCCCAGGATGACACAACAGTGGCACAGGCTACCCTGAGGCTGTGGAGGCTCTTTCCCACCCTGAGTAGGCTGGTCCATCCTGATGAAAGAGTAGCACCTTGCACCCAGCACTTTCTGAGCTCCCTGTTCGTAGATTAACTCATGACCTTGCAAGAGGCACTCAGAGGGGTCTGGAGGTGTGAAGCAGGAATATGGGCACAGTCAGAAGATGCAGCAGGGAGGGGCATCACCCGGAGCTGCTTCACAGACTTTGCAGGTTTCAAAAACCTGAGAGACCCCAGAAGTGGATTCCTGACAAGTCTAACAAGCGGCTGATGTGAGCCACTTAGCTCAACACTGTTGTTAACAGTTAAAACCTAACTTTGTGCTTTCACTGTTGTTACAACATGTAAAACAGATTAGTTTGTAACAATACTCTTCTACGTGGTGCTTGTCACACTTAGTTTTACCTGGTACTCTGCTTTCAGACATAGGTTTTGATGAATTCCTGGCAAAGAGAGGAGGAAAATCATGTCTTTTGAGTACTTCAACTTTTTGGACTACCTCACAATTTTTAGTTTATAACATGAAACATAGAAACTGGTAAAACTAGTTCTTTTAACTTTCAGCAATCAGTTGCACAGTACAATACTGAAAGTAAAATACCCACATGTTAACCTCTTCTGAGTGACCCACTGCAGCAGAGGCTGTTACAGACCAGGAGTGCAGAAAAATAAGTCTATTTCATAAAAATTTCATTTTATACAACAGAAGGAGAAGAAGCCATTCATTTTCACAACCATTTAAAATCTGAATGCTTTACATAAATCCTGATTCTTTCTTTTTTCATTTATTAGTAATCTTCACTTTCACAGGCAGTAAATCTCACCATGTATTAGCCACTCTAATCTATCTTACCTGATCCTATTAAGTCTGTCATGTTTTTCCTTTGAAAAGCAGTCTCAAATTGGGCATGGTATTCCAAATTAATACTTTCTAACATATCAGTTTTACTTTTTTTTTGTTTGTTTCAAACCTCCTCTTCACACATTTAAGAATCCTACTTGCATTGTGAACTCCTGTTGCTTGATGTAGTTAATGCTCAGATCCAGCTGTGAGGTTTTCATACCAGGAAATATTAACCCTGTAAGTACTGCAATTGTATTATCAGTATTATCAAAGAGAATGATGCATGTATAGAAGTGGATGTCAATGCATTAAATGAACAAATTTAATGCATCAGGTGCAGTTAAAAACAGCCTAGTTCTGGTAATATAAATACTGGATGCTCATTACTGTCACCAAACCACATTTTTAACCTAAAACATCACAGAATCCTACTAAAATGGTTTGGGTTGGAAAGGACTTTAAAGATCACTTAGTTTCCAGCCCCCTGCTATGGGCACAAGCATCTTCCACCAAGGTTGCTCCAACCTGGCCTTGAACACTTCCAGGAATGGGCCTTCTACATTTCCTCTATTTCCTCTGGGTAATCTGTTCCAGTGCCTCATGGAACAGGTTGCCCAATGGCTGGGCATCATTGTGGAATCTCAGGCCCAAACATAACAAAGTCCCCGGCAGCCCGGTCTCACACTAATGCTGGCACTCTTGTGTGCAGCTCTTTGCACCAAACATCTCCCAAAGGAGTTGTCCTGTATTTGTGATTTTTTTTTTTNGGTTACTTTTATTTTACCCATTTAATAAAAAATTATCCCTGTGGCACTGAAGTACAACTGCAGTTTGCAAAATTGCATGCCACCTCTGAAAATATGACCCCATCATTTTAAATAAATTAAAAAAAAATTAAAAATCAGATGTATTTTATGATTACATGAAGAGATTTGTCTGGGCAGAAGATTTCTCCTGTGGTACTCAGATGAGGTTTATAACTAATTAGAGTTTCCATTGCCTCAATCTCTGCACTGCACTCCATTTTGCTGTACAAAGTGCTAACACCAAGAAAGACCTGACTGTATGCCACTGCTTTCCCCAAATCAACTTTATTTACGTACACTTCAGATTACATCTGGTATACCACAACATATTTCAAGGATAAAAGTCTTAAAATGCTATTAGCTTCATCTTGAGGAAATTTCTGGAAAGGCTTTGTGAATAGAAATTTAAAAGGGGATTCTACCAAAAAAAAAGACTGATTTGTTTTCATCAAGTATTGAACCAAAAACATCTTCAGAAAGGCTCTTGGCTAGAAAAAAAAGTAATCAAATATTACAAAGAAGAGAATACAAGAGCTAGAAAGGAAACAGTAGTCCTTTGAATTATAATTAACCATGACATGACGTTAATTAATTATCAAATAAACATCAGCATAAAATTTTGCTTTTTTTATGTAAACATCAGCTTTCACAGTGTATGCCTTTCTTTGTATACTTGCAGTAAACCTATTTTTAATACCAGCTTTCATCCTTCTTCCACTCAGGTTTTCTAAAGGTCACAACTCCCCATTACCAAATATCAATACAACTTACACTTTGCAGAGTAGCTAAGTCGTAAGGGAACTAGCACTGGTGTGCAGTTAATTCTCTTGAGTTTCTAATACATTATTTCATATCCAGTTCAAGCAGAAACAAGTTGACAGCAACCTTCCATCTTCCACCTAAACCAAAATAAGTACTTTAAAAATTCTGTCATTTTTGCTATCTGTTGTCTGTTTCTTTAAAGAAGTGCAAAGTAAGTGACAAGAACAAGCACTTTACTCACTCTTTGGAGACATCTGCATGAAGCTAACCTGCATGTCAGAAACTCCTTGATTCAGCTCTGAGAAGCAGGAGGTTTGTAATCATACAATGCATTCTAAGACAGTTATGCATTAATATACATATTTTTATATATATATTTATATATATATATATAAAAATCATTATTTTATTAATTAATATTTTTAACATCACACCCTGCATATATAGCCCACAAGGTGCATGAACCCTCCTTTTCTGTATGGGTTTTAAGTGTTTAGGTACTGCACAATCAACTTATCTGTATCCCTCTATAAAATTACTGGTAACTTGTTTACACAAATAAGTTTCTGACAAAACCAAGAAAAATAACAAGCTATGGAAATACAATTACTTCAGGAAGATTTTAGTGCCTTATACATATGTCTGGACATATAATTATGTGATATGGTATGAAGATTCTACCAAAACAAAATTTATAGTGATTTTATAGAAATACAAAATTATAACAATGACTAACACAGGCCAAGCATTTATATGCTTATTTTGCTTGACAACATGTCATAGCCAAATCTTGTAAACCTGTACTAAATTATTTCCAAGTCAACAGCATGTCTACCTACATAGAGTAACTACACACACTGTATATTACACACACATGGTTATTTTGTCCACTGAGGCTTGGCTTATGATTATTTTTGCATAGCAAGTGCAAAACATACTTTATTGTATTTAGACTAAATATGAAAAAAAGTAACTAATGATAGAATATAGGAACTCTACTACTGGTAAATGAGGAATGTCTTCTCTGTAAGCTACAGCCATTAAGACTATCTGCTGTGATAGGTTCTGCAACTGTTGGGATACCATGTGTGCCACAACTGCTATCTCACATATGAGTATTTGCAGGTGGGCAAGAGCTTTTTTCTTCTGAAAGTCCACCTTTTAATACACATATTGAGCATAAACCATTAAAGTAGGAGAATCGCTCTAAGGTGTGAAAACATATTGGATTCTTTTCTGTAATAAATCTAGGAAAAATATGTGAACATTCATATAAATTGATACTTGTCTTGGCAAAGGTGTCATTTAGGGAAAAAGTAAGACTGAGTAGTACTTATTTTAAGATTTTTTTTTTTTTAAAGTAAATCATGATCAAAACAAAATACTGAGTAAAATAGGCCATCTAAATCCTTGCTACATGTTTCAAGCTACCCTGACATGACCCACTTTCTGTCCCTAAATTAATATCATCCTCAAGCTGTGGCATGGGTAATCCATTCAGTATCTGTCTCAGCATATCAAAAAGATATAAAGGGGAACCATTTGGGAAAAGACAAATGGTCAAATGCAGATTTAAAATAAAGTAAGTGATGTAAGAGTTTAAGGAAATCAGTTTATAAATAAGGTCATTCACATAACTAGTAACTGCTGAAGACAAAGAATACATAGGGGAATTGCAAAATACTATGCCCATTCATTTAAAATGCATTTATCTTCTACTACTGCTAGCTGGAATAACAGAAAACTCACTTTTAGGAAGATGAATCAATAGGAAAGAAGTATATTACGGAAGAGATGTCTAAAACGATGGTACAAGTGTGAAATCACCCACATGGCAAGTTCGTACTTAGTTTTCTTTTGCCACAAAGAATGAGCCTGGAGCAAGCACCATACAGCCATGCCTCAATTAGGGTGCCCTGCCACCAGATGCATCATTTTGTCAACTCCTGCCTAAATCAGTGGCTTGAATGCTTGAACTCTCAGCAAACACTGCTTTAGTGCCGTACAGAGAATGGAAGATATGACTATCTTGTAGAAAAGATTAGAACATTTTACTGGAATCAGTGGTGTCAAAGAGATCCATTCCACAGAACTGCTACATCTTATTTGGAAAATTCCCAGAAGGCTCAGAAGCCAGCCAACAACACACGCTAAGTGGTGCAGTGTCACATAACTATCCCTGCTTCAGCCTCTATTTAGTTTGACCTTGTTCCTGTGGCACCTGCATCAGAGATAACATGCCCTAAGAGACTCAGCTTTTCCAAGTCTCTGGTGCCACATGAGCCAAGCTGAGATAGAGGTAAAAATAAAATACAAATATCAGTAAAAATTTTCCAAGTGCTTTGTCACAAAGCAGAAGGATTTAGATGATCCCCAAGCCTGGTTTAGGCAGGAAACTCAACTCTCTACACATAGTTTTGTTTCTACATGTTGGGTTTGAATATCCTCATGGGTTAAGGTTGCTGGAACCATTTCAGGAATACAGCAATTCACACATATTGGAATGTACATTAAACCTTCCAGTAAGTTCCTCAACTCCTTAGCCTTTTATTTTAAGATAAAAAAATATATATATCAGTCCATCAGAGAACAGGACCTAGAGATCTGAGGTACTCAATCCCAACTTAAACAAAAAAGTCCACACAGAATGGATTTAAAAATAAGCTTCAGATCGACAGAATGACACTTATAATGCAGTAATTTTATTTTGTCAGTTTTGAATACATTAAATGCAATCTAATTTTAGATTTGCAAGAGAGTGGGTCTTTTCACTTCAAGAGGCATTCACATCTTGCAAAGCAAATTAAGTTATGCTTGTTTGCCAAGCTTCCCACTGTCTTGCCTTATAAAAAACAAGTGGAATTGAATACCTCACTAAAAAGGCTTGATGCTTCATCTTTTCACACAAATGCTCCAAAACAATGTTTGTGTTTACAGATTTTTCTAGCCATGCCAAATAAGACATTGAAAGTAAGAAACAGTAATGAAATTCATTCACAAATGTATTCGATGAGTAAGACGGGTGGTAAGTACTGGAATCTATCTGCAAAGCTGGATCTGTAATGTGGGTATCAAAAAAAAAAAAAAAAGAAATCTGAACAGAAAGAACATAAAGTATTTTGCATTTTGATTTGTCTATTTATATTACCAAATCACTGAACTGCAACCACACTGTTTTTCCAGAAGAAAGAAATAGTACATTACTTGTTTATAGATCTCACCTCCTATTAACAAAAAAGAAACATATCACCAAACCACATTTCTGAAGTCCACTCATTTAAGCACTAGGAGAGAAAAATGCTGGCTGAAGAAGCGAAGGCAGGACATGAGGTAAGCAAACTTCAACAGCGGATGCTATTTATGGTTGTCTTCTAATATGGTATGTTGGTTATGAAAAAAAACAATGAAAAGTCCTGCCACCTACTAAAAATATCTTTTAATAGCCTGCAGTTTGAATACTTACCTCATCCCAACTTGAAATAGAGGAAAATAGAAGCGGAAATACTGCATCACTTACAACGAGTGGTACAGCTTGAATGATTCTGTCTCCACAGAAAAGTCCCAGGGCTTCCCATAAAAAACTTCCGTGAAAGACTTTGTTGGACCCACTAGAACCTGCAGTGCTATAAAACAGCACAATAGTTTCCTCTTTCCTCCTAGGACATTTTACTCTTCCTTCACTCAAAAATTTACTATAACCTTTCCCACCTATTGTTGCTCCGACTTTTTGTTGTTTTAATGCAGCTTTAGGTTTGCTGTATATCAAGCTACCTTGTTGTTGCTAGATCCAACCACAATCTGAAAGTGGCTGGAGACTATCCATATCAGCATTTTTGTATGAAAAGACAAAAAGGGGTCGGCCATTAAATATCTTTTTAGTGCTGCTTGATGACAGGATGACTGCTTTATTTAAGCATGCACAGACCATTCTTGCACATATCCAGACAAATATGTGCCAGGACACAGCAGATGCACTCCACAAATGAGATGTGGAAGGAAAAAAGTATAAAACTCTCACACGGCCTCTTCTGGATTACAATTCACATGGATTTTCATGGCTTTAAACTGAGATTAACATACATGCTGACAATTTGCTAGTCAGCATGTCCTCTAGACAGGAGTTTTTCTCCAACAAAATGTTAATTACTCAGTGCTGAAATTGTTAAAAAATTAACGATTTAGTAAGATTCCATGTTTTGACAGTTCTTGTGTCTTCCTTGACAAATGGCTACATTCTACCAATTTTTATTTTTTTTTTAATGTGCAAAACAAAGTTAAAATTGGGGGGGGGGGGGGGGGTGTTCTTCGTTTGGGGTTTTTGTTTGTTTGGTTTGGTTTTTAATATGTCAGTCTTTTACAACAAAATACAAAAATACAAAGAATGAAAAAGGAAAATTTCGGTATCTAATTGTCATGTGTAGTAGTGTTTTCTGCAATAGAATTTTGCTCCCATAACATGAACCAAAATATCTATTTCTGTTCTGAATCGCAGTGTAAAGGATGCTCCCAATAACTGGCACCAGAAGTTGCCCCCATGTCAGACACAGACTCAGTTCCAAAACAGACCCACCATGGCCCAGAGCTGAGCCCAGCAGTGATGCTGGTTGAGACACTGTGATGATGTACCTAAAAAGGCACAAAACCCATTATGTAACAGTATCTGGGAGGGCTAGGGAAGAAGGCGGGGGGGAGAGGGGAAGAGAGAGAAAACATGAGAGAAACAGCCCTGCAGACACCACGGATGGTTAAGAAGCAGATGTGCTTCAGGCACCAGAGCAGAGATTGTACTGGAGCTCCAGTACATCATCATAGTGAAGCAGGTTGTCCGTTTGCAGCTCAAGGATATCCACCCTGTAACCTATGCAAAACATCATGGTGGACATGGCTTGAAAGAAGCTGTGACCCCATGGAGAGCCACACAAAAGCAGGTTTTCTGGAAGGAGCTGTGACACTATCACACAGTATCACAGTATAAGCAAGGTTGGAAGAGACCTCAAAGATCATCAAGTTCAACCCATTACCATAGACCTCGAGACTAGACCATGGCACCAAGTGCCATGTCCAAACCTGCCTTGAACACCTCCAGGGACGGTGACTCCACCACCTCCCTGGGCAGCCCATTCCAGTAGCAAATGACTCTCTCGGTGAAGAACTTTCTCCTCACCTCCAGCCTAAACTTCCCCTGGCACAGCTTGAGACTGTGTCCTCTTGTTCTGGTGCTGGTTGCCTGAGAGAAGAAAGCAACCTCCTGCTGGCCACAACCACCCTTCAGGTAGTTGTAGACAGCAATAAGGTCTCCCCTGAGCCTCCTCTTCTCCAGGCTAAACAATCCCAGCTCCCTCAGCCTCTCCTCATAGGGCTTGTGCTCGAGGCCTCTCACCAGCCTCGTTGCCCTTCTCTGGACACGCTCAAGCACCTCAATGTCCTTCTTAAATTGAGGGGCCCAGAACTGGACACAGTACTCAAGGTGTGGCCTAACCAGTGCAGAGTACAGGGGGAGAATGACCTCCCTGCTCCTGCTGGCCACACTATTCCTGATGCAGGCCAGGATGCCATTGGCCTTCTTGGCCACCTGGGCACACTGCTGGCTCATGTTTAGGCGGGTGTCAATCAGCACCCCCAGATCCCTTTCTGTTTGGCTGCTCTCCAGCCACTCCGACCCCAGCCTGTAGCTCTGCATGGGGTTGTTGTGGCCAAAGTGCAGCACCCGGCACTTGGATTTGTTGAAAGCCATCCCCTTGGACTCTGCCCATCTGTCCAGGCGCTCGAGGTCCTGCTGCAGAGCCCTTCTGCCCTCCAACCCACCAACATCTGCCCCCAGCTTGGTGTCATCTGCAAACTTGCTGATGACTGTCTCGATGCCCTCGTCCAGACCATCAATGAAGATGTTAAAGAGGATGGGGCCCAGTACTGATCCCTGGGGGACACCGCTAGTAAGCGGCCTCCAGCTGGATGTGGCACCATTCACCACCACTCTCTGGGCTCGGCCCTCCAGCCAGTTCCTAACCCAGCACAGAGTGTTGCCATCCATGCCACGAGCTGACATACCTTAGAACACTATGGACAATCCATGCTGGAGCAGTCGACTACTGCAGGACTACAGTCCATGTAAAAGACCTATGCCCAAGCAGCTCTTGAAGAACCTCATCCTGTGGGAATGACTCAATATTGGAAAAGTTTGTGGATGACTGTATTCTACGGGAGGGACACTATGCTGGAGCAGACTAAGAGCATGAGAAGGAGGGAGCAGCAGCGACAAAGTGTTATCAACTAATCACAACACCCACTCCTCGTTTCCCCATGCGGCTTGCAGGTGGAAGGCAGAAGAATCAGGCATGAGTTTGATCCAGGGAAGAAGGGGCAGGTGGAAGATGGTTGTTATTTTGTTTTGTTTTCATCACTCACTATCACAGTCTGTTATTAACTGGCAACCAATTAAATTAATTTTCCCCACGTCAAGTCTATTTTGTCCATGATGGTAACTGTTCAGTGATCTCCCTGTCCTGATCTTGATCCACAAACTTTTCATTGTATTTTCTCCCTTTGTCCTGTTGAGAAGGAGTGTCAGAGCTGAGAAGGAGTGACAGAGCCTATCAGCGGGCACCTAGGAGTTAGCTGAAGTCAACTCACCATGGTAAGAGATTAAAAATGCCTTTTCCATTCAAGAAGCCCCTCTGTTGAGATGTTTCTTGTTTCACCTTCAACATGCAATGGAGCTTCCCAGCTCTTCTCTGTAACATCAGCTCTATCCAGCTCACAGACTGTACAAACGTCCGAACACTTCAGTGTTCTGTAAATTTTAAGTTGCATTGACCCCTACTTGAACAAGTTAGGTATTCGGAGCACAGCTGAAGTCCTGAAAAGTGGAAGTTTAAGGTGAATTAGTCTTTTTATTTTTCACAGTCAAAGAAAAGACTATGAAAAGGAGGGAGTTAAAGGTCATCTTACATAGGTTACCTAGTTTTAAGACTTGTGAAGTCTGATTAAGCTAAAGGTCATCCCCTGAAGTAAGATGCTTATTTTGTTGTGGATTTTTCTCTTTTTAAAGAAAAACAAGTTTTAATAAAATGAAAGTTGTGATGATGATGATGATGATGATGATGATATAAAGGCAACCCCACTGAAAGACATCTCAAATTCCCAAACCTTAAAAGAGCACTCCAGAATGAAACCACTCTCCAGGGTTTCAGGTATTACTTTTTTTCTCAATATCTTTGGTCAAACAAGCCAGGGCACTATCCCTACAATGCTTATTAAAATGTAATGCTTATTGTATTTCTCAAAAAATTAGTATTAACAATTTATATGTGTCTTTGGGGGGTTTTTTTGGGGTTTTTTTGTTTTTTTTTTAAGGGAAGTAAACCATACATAACCACCTTTGAAAAATACTAAGCATCTGGAAGGTGCCTCCCTTTAGCTTAACAGGAAACTGAGGGGTTTCAACATCCCTGACATAAGGTCAGGGGAAGGAAATGAAGAAATAAAAGCAATATTTGGAAAATAAATCCTTTTTAATTATGTCTTCTACCCTTTTCCTCTCTAACCCTCTAAATCAAAGACTGGACATCTGCAACACTCTGCAAAGAGATTAAATAGTAAGGCATATATGGGTAGCACAGACGGATGTCCTTCAGTTTGTATCTGTGAACCTGCCTCTAGTCATGTATCTGAAAGAGAAATACATCTGTAAGCATTTTCCTTCACCAACATCCTGTTAACACATACTCTATAATATATGAATTAAAAAATCAGCGATATCTTCTGGAATCTTTATCATGTTAATTCTACTTCATTTGCTGAAAGAAAACAAACAAAACCAAACCAAACAAACAAAAAACCCCAAATGAAACAGGTGAGACACTGGAACAGGTGGCCCAGGGAGGTTGAGGCTGATCCCTCCCCGGAGGTGTTCAAGGCCAGGTTGGACGAGGCCTCGAGTGACCTGTACTAGTGGGAGGTGTCCCTGCCTATGGCAGGGGGTTGGAACTAGATGATCTTTGTGGTTGCTTCCAACCTTACCATTCTATGATTCTATCATTCTACGAAAACAAAACAAAACTCAACAACAAATAAGCAAAGATGAAATCCAAAAAAGCACTCCATGAGTAACAACACAACACACTACTCCTTGGTTTATAACTGTTCCTTAGAGCTGAGCAGAATGCTGTTATTGGGATTTCCAGTAGCTGTCTGAAATTCAGCAGTTTGGGGTAAACCCTATTCAAAGTGCTCCGGCTGGTTCAGGCTGCAAACTGAAGGACCTACTTATGTGCGTGTTTTGTCAGGTATGGAGCATTTCTGACAAAACTGCTTACACCACAAAGATGCAAAATCATAATGCTCACAGTTGCATTGAGAAAAATGCAGAAAGGACATGAGACCTGGTATCTCAATAGAGGCAGAGGACAGCTTAAGGAACACCAACCTGACTGTACCTCATATTCTCCAGTAGTGGACAGGAGATGTTCCTGTAGATGGAACAACTGAATTCACGGAAAAATTCAGTAACATTTTTATGAACATCAGGTCATGCTCTATTCATCAGTTAAGTTTAGATAACACACATGGGATGAAAAAGAAATATGTTGTAAAGCTGCCTACATCAGCAAATCCCACAAGGAAAGCAGGAGTCGTATTTAACATTCTCTGGAAGACAGTAGCTTTGTATTTGGCGATTATATGAAGTATTGCAAATGAATTCCTTTTTCTCCTCCTCTCAAACACTCAGTTTCTTTAGGCCTAATTACTCATCTGGTATATTGAGAGTTTGGAAATCTTGCTCCTGGAGTGCTAAGGAATTTGCATAAGGATCTCTGCCTCAAGATGAATGCTTTTAACTGTTGCAATAATTTAGCTTTTTTTTTTATTTTAAAGTAATAGAGAACCAAAGTATTTTTCAAACTTCCATTTTTTAATATATTTACATGAAATTTGGCACTGAAAAAAATAGCAATATTTTAACAGAAAAAGGGAACTCAGCGATCATCAGTTGTTTCCCATAATATTGTTATAGGAACTGATAGAAATCACCTATCTCAGCAGACCAAAGGTGGATGGATTCACCAATCCCATAATGAAAAGCATTAATGTTATCCAGCACCGTCAGTCATGTTAAAAACAAAAAGCTGCATTCAAGAAAGTGGACAAGTGCTTCCAAGAGATCTTTCATTTCCCATTGGGTGTGCAGATGTGAAAGAAAACAAGGGTATAAAAAATTAAGTGATAAGGCTAGGATAGTAGCTAAAATGAATAAGACAGGCAGCTTCCATGAGTATTTATCTGCGTCGTCTGAAAATTAATTATATACTTGCACATGACGCTTAAACTGAATTATGAAGCATTACTTATCACAATACTAGAACTGTTAAATCATTTCATCAAGCTGAAAAATATTTCCTGAACAAATGTTTCTTCTCCACTGCAAGGAAGACAGGAGGAAGGGTCACTGAGGAAAAAAAAGACACTAGCCATGTGGTAACATGTACTAACTCCACACAAGGAAAGGCAGGCTTACCTCTGCAAAAAAACTTGAACTGGTAAAACCATTAAAGTTGTTTTCAAAGATGTTTGGGTTTTTTTTATCCTCAACTTCAAGCTAGATGAAACCTTGGCAGAGTGGGGGAAAAGCCATTTTCCACATAAATATTCTGCAAAGACCCAAAATACAATCTCAAAAAGAGCAATCGCTCTTCAAAATACTTGAAAAGTAAACATTTGTAGCTGACACATTTTTATAGGTATATGTTTTCTAATGGGATTCTTAAAGGTATTTTTCTTCAGAAGTCACTGGCTTGACATGTTCCTGATGCTTATTTCACAGAACCAAATTAAGATGGCTACAACTACACTGAGAAGTTATAGAGGTCAGAAAGGAACATGTTCCAAAGGGTGAAGACTAACTGCCTGAGCTCTCTGAGCTGCCAACTACCAAGCAAGCAGCAACACAGCCCAAACAACACATATCTTCCAGTTTCGAAAAAAACCCCAAGAAAATCCAAAACTCCGCTACAATACTCAAAGTACAAACAAATCATTGAGGCATTTTTTAGCATGCTTACACTGGGAGACTCCTGTCCACACTTCTAATAAGCAATGAAAAAAATCACCCACATCACAACGCTGTGCAATGTTTCACCTTCTCCATTCAAATGTCATAGGCAATAATGTGCTATAGTTCAACCTGATTTAGGTACATACGCCATGCCATTTATGGAAGTCTGGCTAAACGCTAGTCCAAATGCATTGTTTTGTTTACACAGTTCAATATGACTCCTAGAGCTCACATTCAGCACTTGCAGCATTTAAGTCAAAGAACACATCTGTAATATCAGTCTGAGATTTATCCTTAATAACTTTGAATCTATACAGCACTTCAAGGAAATTAATAAGCCAGTAATGTAGTAGAACTCCTTAAAAAATGGTAAGCAGCTGGTAGCTTTCACTAACAAAAGAGATGCTTACGGAACAAGAATTTCATCCAGTGGAAGAAGTGACTCTTAATTTTTTCTGATGAGTCACATGCCTTTCAGGATATTAGCTCACTTTGTACTGAGAAGGGATTTTAATATAACACTAAGCCTTTTTCCTTTTTTTGTTTTTTTTAATTCCCATAACTAGTAAATAACATATTTAAATTCCAGCACAGAAGCTGAACTGAAAAATATCTCTCTCTTTTGGTAAGTTAGGTCCTTCCTCTAACTAAATGGCAATTAAGACTGCACACTTTACATTTAAATGTATAATTATATAATTAGGGCCATGAAGATGAT
>WBNM01014136.1:0-28458 GCA_013399055.1 Ramphastos sulfuratus
TGGGCAGCCTGTTCAAATGCCTGGCCACCCTTGCAGGAAGCAATGTTTTCCTAATATCCAACCTAAACCTCCTGTGGCATAGCTTGAGGCCATTTCCTCCCATTCTGTCACTAAATACCTGGACTTACTTATTAGGCACATAGGAAATCTCTGTGGTCACTACCCAGACAGACACAGCTTTTATAGATAAAAGTCCAGCTCTTCACCCACCTGCTAGGTAGGATCAGGAAACCCTGTGGAGACTAAAGAAACTCAAAAAATCCACTCTGAGCCCTGGCACAGACCTACCACACCCTGCCAAGCGCAATTTTTTTCAGGATTTGACACAGGGACAAGTTAGATGTGTCCATCCAACAGGGCACATGCTCTGATCATAAACCAACTGGCTGTGAAGCCATCAAAAGCTGTTTTGTACAAGGCAACTGCAGTTGTGCTTTTATTACACAGATAAACAGATTGGGAGAGGATCCACCTCAACACTTATTTATGGTTTTATCATAAAAGTTTACAATGAGCACTGGTCTTGATTGACATGGTCTGCCTTCCAGTTTATCAGTGAAGGGCAAGGATGCAAGTTATAATTATTCATATATTACATTTAGTGCTAATAAAACAATGGGGGTTTTTCCCCATGTGTCACTTCGATGATTAAAAGAACCTTTTACAACAAAACCTGCCATTTAACCTCAAAATACACTTTCCTCATACAAATCCTATTAAAAGAGAAAGCAAACCAAGGAATGAGGTTAAGCTGTCATTTTTCCCTACCCTCCACACCATTAAATAAACAGATAGACAGACTTGGGTCACTCCACCTCTTGGCAGTTCTTTTCTCCAACCCATTTTGTCAGCAATAGCCCTCCTCCAGCACTCAAGCCTGGGGGGCCAGCAAGATTTATTTGAGCACAGCACATGTGCCAGTACACCTTCCTATTCATCACACCCTGGCATGAAGTCTCCTGGTAGTTTTTGTTCGTTTGTCCATAGACTCAAAAAAACCCCATGGAAAGCCTGAAACAGAGATCAGGAAAGGTTAATTGGTTTTGTGGACCATCTGTTTGTGCTGTGAATAGATGCTGAGAATAATGTGTAACAAATAACATCTACAAGGATTAAATAAATCAATTGTGGGGATTAGAAATAACCTCTGGACTGTGCTAATGGAGCAGGAGGTGTGCAACAAAACCAGCCTTACTGAGATACTGAGTTTGTGACCTTTAGGGAAAAGAGAACCAAGGCTTCTCAGGAAGCCTGAGGTGAAATAGGAATATGCAGCAATTAGTTGGCCAAGTAAAACCTAAGCAAATGTCTCCAAGAGTACACATGGAGGACAAAGACTGGTCCCACCAGATTCCTAAAAGCAGCAACAAATCTACAATCTTTTCTAGTTTATCTACTTTTTGTCCCAGCAGTATTTAAGGACTCCTATACTGACAAATTAATATTTTCAGACTTTAATACTATACTTCCCTCTCTTTTCTTATCCCTCCAATTCTAAAAGAGTTCAATAAATCTCACTGAACAGACTCCATCCCACTGCAGACCATCACTTTTGTAAACCACAATCACCCAGACATCACCTTGATTGATAACTCGTGGTGCACTTGAACTACTGGACAACAGAAACATTTTCAGAACATCTAAACACAAGTCCTGTGAGGAGAGGCTGAAGGAACTGAGGTTGTTCAGTCTGGAGAAAAGGGGACTTAGGGAAGACCTTCTAGCTCTCTTCAACTCCCTGAAAGGAGCTTGTAATGAGGTGGGCATCAGCCTCTTCTACCAGATAACAAGTGATAGGACAAGAGGAAATAGCCTCAAGTTGCAGGAGAAGTTTAGATTGGAAATTAGGAAACATTTCTTTTCCTGAAAGAGTGGTCAGACGTTGGAACAGGCTGCCCAAAGAGACAATGGAGTCACCATCCCTGGAGGCGTTCAAAACACATGTAGACGTGATACTTAGAACATGGTTTAGTGGCCATGGTGGTGTTGGGTTGACAGTTGGACTTGATTTTAGAGGTCTTCCCCAACATTAATGATTCTGTGATTTTCTGTCTTAATGTTAAGAAAATCAAAAGGTTATGGAACTGATTATAGTAGTCTCTACCCTACCTAAGCATTGAAAGGGTCATTGGGCAGTGAAACAGGCTGCCCAGGGAAGAGATGGAATCACCATCCTTATAAGTCTTTTAAATGACATTTGGGTGAGGAGCATAGAGATATTGTATAACAGTTGTGGGCAGGGAGAAATTAAACTATGAACCTTATGATCTTTTCCATAAGGCAATTCTATTACTTTCAGGTCCAGGCTCTGGTAGGTGTGTTCCAGGTTAACTTCCTATATGAGTGGGTACCACAAAAATCTGCAGTATTAAATATCCCTTCTGTTCTAACTATGTGATAATACCACATCAACAGCTTCAATCAGCCCCACTGGACATGACACGAACATAACAGGGGAAAATTAAGTAAAGTGGAATTTATCTTCAGAGAATGGCAAGTCTTTTCTCTTGAGCTTCCTCAGAATTTACAGTTGGCATGAATGGCTGCAGTGTTAGAGTTAAAATTTATTCATATAGAAGAAATCTTATAAAATTAAGAGGAGGAAATAATTCAAGTATATTGGAAAAAGCTCAAGGAAAACCAACAAGCAAAAATCCTAAGGGGAAAGAGAAGAAATTTTATACTGACAGGATTCATATTAGAGAGCTTTCAAAGTCTATTATTTTAGCTGAACTCCCATTGCTAATGCAGATAGAGGAAAAAAGCTCAGCAGAGATGGATGTTCTGCCAGAGCCACAAATGAGTTACAACAGGTTTTAAAATACATCCTGTTTCCTTGTAATAGACTGTTCCTGTACCCAAAACCACCCTGAGTCACGGCACTGGCACGGGGAGTGGGAGAGCCCAAACTGCTCCCCTCTGAATTCCATTCTCAAAATCATACATATCACACAAAAGTATTTTCATATGAATTGAATACAATTAGGCATGGAAATTGGGAGGGGGTTGAATCAAAATACTTCATTAGGGGAGTCCAAGCACAGCAGAAACTAGATATATAATCTTGTTCAAAAACCATACCTGGTAGTGTAATCACAAGATAAGGCAAAAGAAAATTGGTAACATCCCATTTCTTCCAAGTAAATGAAACATTGGATTTTGGATCTTTCCCCAAAAGTTTAATGGGATTGTAACAAATAAATAATTCCAATCTCAAAAAGGTTTTGGTTAGCAACCTGGATGAAAGCTGTGGCACTCAGCATGTAGGTGTAGATACCAATAGCTAATAAATAAATTTAAAAAATTAAATTTAAAAACATTTTATTCTGGAGATAGTCCTCCAGGATGGGCCAGACTTACTATGAAGAGATTATACCAATCTTGGTAGAAATCTGAGGCACCCTTGGATGGCCTTGCTCACCAAAAAAGATGAAAGAACATTTGAAACACAGCATCTCTATGAGAACCTGGTGAGATAGTCTGGTACAGTGTCAGGTGGTTGATTCAGTTTAGCAGGTTTTGTTTAAAAATGAAATAAAATGTTGTATTCAGTATTTTCATAGAAAATTCCATACCGGTCCTTGAAAAATGTCAACAGGAAAAGATGAATTTAATAAAAGCCACTTTACAAGTTAAAGTGACAAGCTCAGCTCTCTGATACAACTGTATCAAGAACCATTAGCTGCAAAATAGGTACAAATACACAGTAAACACGTTCTGAACATCAGCAATGATTGATGATTAATGATCAGCTTATTAGATGTAATGGCAGCTAATGCAGTGTCTCTAGCTGTTGCATTGCTCAAAATGCTGTAATTCCACTGTAAACATGAGGAAAAAAATAGCTGCCAGGTTTCAGGATTTTGCCCTTGAGAGAACTCGACTTGCAGGGCATCTCTCAAGCCCTACATGACTCACCAGGGACCATCAGCCCTTGGGAAGGCTTTGCTCTACCAGGCCACTTCAATGCTTGTGCCCACAAAATTTCCTCTCGGTAACCCTTTTGGCAAACTTGGCTCAGGTACACACTGCACATAGCTGAGAGCCCTTATTTCACAGATTCACAGATTGCATCAGCTTTGAAAGGACACTCAAAGGTCATCTTGGCCAACCTCCCTGCAGTCAACAGGGATATCTCCAACTAGATCAGGCTGCCCAGGGTCTCATCAAGTCTGATATTGAATGTCTCCAGGGACAGGGCCTCAACCACATCCCTGGACAACCTGTGCCAGTATTTTACCACTCTCATTGTAAAGAACTTCCTCCTTATGTTCAACTTAACCTCCCTCCTTATTGCTTGCAGCTTGTAATTAACACCCATGGCAGTAGCTTCAGAGTAACCTTGATATGAGCACACCATCTTCTCCTGCAAATCTAGAGATCAGTCACATCCTGTTCATGCATAGAAAACTCCACTCCATGTCAGAAAGCTGAGATTTACTTATTCCTTGTCCATAGTTGTGCCAGAATTATGGATCCCAGGAGTGGCTGTAACCTTTGGAAACTACATTTCTTAACAGAGCTCAGCAAAGAGAATCTCAAAGAGCTAGAAGCCCAAGAAATCCAGCATGACAGTAGAGTCTGTTTCCAAGTGCATATAAAAATGCATTGACTTTAAAACTAACAACATCCTTTTGCCCCAGCAATGAATCAGTAGAAGTTCTGTCTCTGGAAACAGAGCTTGTCCCTGACTTTCTGGTGATTCAAGAGTGCCCTGAACCAGCTACCTAAAGACCATGAGAACACAAGATGCTTACCAATATCTAAAAGGTTGGAGGGCAAGAGAATGGGGGCAGACTCTTATCAATGGAGCCCAGTGACAGGATGAGAGGCACAAACTGGAACCCAGAAGGTTCCATCTAAACAGAAGGGAAAACATTTTTCTTGTGAAAGTGCAGGAGCAGGCTGTCCAGAGAAGCTGTGGAGTCTCCTCCTCTGAAGAGATTCCAAACCCACATGGACATTGTGGTCCTGGGTACCCTGCTGTGGGCGGCCCATTGTTAGCAGAGGGGTTGGACTGGATGATCTTCAGAGGTCCCTTCCAACCCTCACCACACTGGGATTCTGTGCTTTTATACCCAGAAAGTTAAAACAGTTTCATGATTTATGCTGGGAAAACCTCTAGCTGTGCATGACACTCCACACAGCCTATTGAAAACAACTGTCAGTGCAGATCCATGTTTGAGCTGCAATAAGAAGATGAAATAAATCTGCATAACCAAAAATGATGGGATTTTTTCTTAGGAGTGAACTGAAAGAAATAAACTGTGACAGAAAACACTGTATCTTAGGTGCCTTTAAAACAGATTCTTGAGGATTTATTATTTATTTGTGTTAAAAGTGGAACAACCTAGAAAAAGATCTCATGTTTGATTTCAGCACCTGGCAAACAGATGATGTCTGATTACACCAGTTCAGGTAAAATGTTGGTGTGAATGATGAGAAGGGTCTAATCTTTTGCAGTTATCTCGAGAACCTAATAGTTGGATGCTAACTGTGTTGATGTTTTGTGAGGTACCATCAAGGAGTGCTCATCTGCCTCCATCCTGCACTCAAGTTAACTCATTAATTGCCATCACTTTGACCATTCTTCTCCTTGCTTCTGTAGCTGCAGAATAATGCTGTCCAGAACACGTAAATTATTCAGCGGCTCCTTAATGCAAAGACAAACTGCCAGCCTTAATATTTGCACCAGATAAAACAGCAAAACCTCCAAGGATCCCCATATTCACACAGTTCCTGTCTGATTTAATCTTATTTACACACTAGCTTAAACCTCTCTGCCCTCATCAAATTGCTTTTGCTGATACCTGAGGAAGCCCCAAGGCACATGGTCATCTCTTAAAGCAAGAACTTATTTTTGAGCTGGATATTTATACCCTGGGTAACAGCATTTGTATTTATCCTACATCCTGCAAAGTCAGTGGCACCCATTCACTCCATCTGTTTCCTTAATTCTGCAACCTCCAGAATTACAGGTGTGGGTTAACATCTCCCAACCTCACCCTCCTTTGATACAGAGCCTGGGATCATTGCAGCCATAGAGGAACAGACCAAATTTCTTATTTCCCCTGTGTGTCAATGGAAGTTAAATGCCTTCTTTCCATTTCTGAGTTTCAATTTTATTTTTTCCCCTCTTTCCCCTCTTTGTTCTTTGACCTTTGGAAACATGATCACTCAAGCAGAAAATTACATTAAAATTATCCATAAGGTTTGAGTTAATAAACTGATGTTCTTGGGGTTCAAATGTGGACTCCCAAACATTCAGATTTTGCAGTAAGAGTTGCTTCTGGAGCATGGAAATTGCCAGCCCGTCCCAGGAGGACTTATTCCAAAAGTTCTCTTCCAAAATTTGTTTTCCTCTCTTGGCAATCACACAGTTCCTTTATATTTTGTCTACAATTTATCAAAGTTAAATAAAGACATAATTTGCATCTGTTGCCCATATACAGAACTAGTTATGTGTCACTATCATGCCATCTGCTTTAGTTCTAAAGAGAACCTATACCACTGAGCCCTTCCCCATTGGCACTCTGGATGGAAGAGAAGTCTTTTTTCCCTGCCAAATCCTAACAAAATAAGCTGAAACTGCAAATGGAGCTTCCCAAGTTCCTCATGTTCATGAACAGAGGAACATGTCTCTTCAGTATTCAAACCTGTCAGGTAAAGTCTCCTTCCTAACAACCATGAAGGACAGTCCCTTTTAGAAACCCCTTAGTTCTTAGTCTGCTCCTACACCAGCCTTTGGGATTTTGAGCACACTGTACACAAGAGCAGGCTAAATTTTACTTAGCAAAAGAAAACCTGATGTAATCAGAGTTCTTGCCCACTTTGAATCACCATACAGAGTCATAGATGTGAGCAACAAGCTTGTCACCCATGTTTGCCATCATGTTTGCTACTTTTGCCTTAGAATCCACTTAATTTCATTTCAGTCTTACCTTCTTTTAACTCCTCTGAGCCCAGGGAGCAGCACTTTGTATGGCAGCATTTGCTGTGAGCACACCACAGTAAGATCTATTTGGTTTCTTCATTTCCTGGATATACTTTTTTAATTTCTTTCCATTAGATGAACCCTATATTCACACTCCACCTCATTCCCAAACACAGTGCTTCTGTGGTCAGACAACTAAGCAGCCTGCTTTTGATGAGCTGTGAAAAGTCACTTCTCAATAGTTTTGCCAATTTTGGAAGGGCATTAAAGGTCAAAAGTAAGTTTGATTCCACAGGAACACTTTGTAAGCTGTACCAAACGTGTAACCAAATTATCTGAGAGCAGACTGAAAACAGAAGCTGGATGTTGGTCTTTTCTCCTTAGTATGAAGTGATAGGACAAGAGGAAACAGCCTCAAGTTACACCAGGGGAGGTGTAGGTTGCATTAGAAGAAATGTCTTCCCTGAAAGGGTTGTCAAATACTGCAACAGACTTCCCAGAGAGGTGGCTGAATCCCCATCCCTGAAAGTGTTTAAAAGCCACAAAGATGTGGTGCTGAGGGACATGGATTAGCACCACCAGACTCAGTAGAGTTAGAGAATGGTTGGACTGGATGATCTTAAAGGTCTTTTTCAACCAAAACAATTCTTTCATTATATGAAACCTGTTTCAACTTCCATCAAGACAAGATGTAACAAGAGACTGAAACAGTGCACTACAAGCCAGAGGAGCAGGTACATAACCACAAAGATTTGCCCACTACCTAGGACATCCAAATGCAGGATCTGAGTTTAAGTTTGCAAAAGTAATACTCTTTTCCGGAGCAGATCACAGGGCCCAGGGGAGGGGAATGGAAGCAAGACCAAAGCTGTGCAACCTGCTCTGGGCAACCCTGATAAAGCAGTGGGGTTGGACTGGATGATCTCCAGACATCCCTTACAACCCCCACCATTCTGTGAAAGCTCAGGTCATGTAGCTTAAGGATAACACTAAACCCACACTCTTTAACCGCTGGCTGAGGCAACTGGTGTCCACAGAGGGATGGAGAGCAGTGGGAGAGGTTAAAATCAGCTACTTCCAATTTTTGGGTTTCTGTAAAACTTCTGTTCAAAGGTCCAGGCCGAACTGGATCTCGTGAAGAATCCTCTCAAGGACAGCATTCACAGGATTAAATCAAGTCATGTTTAGACAGCAATATTTGTTTCAACTCGAGTTTCCAAAGTAATTTCTTCTAATGGAACTTGAATCTGTGTAAAACAAAGATTTAAATACTCTGCCTGCAGATCAGATTGTGCAAAACCCCTCACATTTATCTTGCATAATGAAGTTTTTTAAAATAATAAAAAAATCCATTTCTATCTCCCACGGAGAAGAGATTTCACACATGCTTTCCACATACGTCAAAAACTGTGAAAGGATGGAGGGTTTTTTTTCCTTTATCCTGTGTATTATTAAACATAATAGTCAGCCACCTCTAGAGCCCATCATTGATTGAGATAAATGAAGCTATTTGGAAGAAAGGAAAAAAAGAAAAGCCTAATGAAGTCTCTTTGGTGCCTCTGAAACTCGGCAGTAAAGATGAATGAGAAACAATTCCTTGATATCCATTATTTTAAATTACAGATATCAGCCCTGATGCTGCTCTCAAGGTTTATTGAATTTTCACAGAATATCATCAACTTCTACATTCCATACATGTAATTGAAACCCCAAACCGACATGGTGTTCTCTGGTATGAAGTTTAAAAGGTGGAGATCACTTCTGTCACACCAGGACCTCACAGGAAGGTGATGTGATAGCACAGCTGATGTGACACCACAGCAGAACTGCATGAGGACATGGTATGGCAGAGCTTCAACTCTGCTCTTGATGTTTATTTGCCACTTCAAGTATTCAGCAATACGCATTACAGATCGAGCTTTGTCACAGTCTTTCACTGGAGAATTAGTTTAGCCCTAGTTCAGTGCTTGTTGAAGCAGCCAGTGTGGCAAATGATTTTTTGTTAATACTGGAAAAAAATAAAATAGGGAAAAAATAAAAAGAAAGGGGAAAAAAGAGAAAAGGAAAAACAAAGAAAAGACATTTACAAGTCAGGCCTTCAAAATTATGTTACTGGCTTAAAATTCAACCTCTTTTTCATCTGCTGGCTCTACAATTTACTTGGTCCTCATTCTCCTCTCCTCAGAAGACTATCAATATGAACAAACCACAGGCTCCTCTCTTCAAACTCTGGATCGAATCAGCTGTATTTGCTTCAGACACATCAAACCAAAGGCAAAGGTCTTAGTATTTCCAGCTGCTCTGTCTCTGCCCATGAAGGAAGAGGCATAGCATGGCAATGCCCATCTTATGGGGGGCCAGTGAGCTGGAAGCCCATCACTGGGACATGCTCAAAATCAATGGCCTTTGTGGGCAGAGTCTGGCTCCCACTCAGGCATAGAAATATCATCAAGCATATAATTCAAAACAAGAGGTCCTAATTTAACCCACAAAGTCATTCTAGGTCCTCTTTTTCCAGGGATTATTTTTAAAGAGCTAGCAAGCAACATTCAGAACAAGGAGTTCTGCCTCACACCCACTGGGGTCTGGTTTTGGGACAACACAGACAAAGGTAAATCCTTACCTTGTGACTTTCCTGCTTCTCTCCTGGCAACTCACAACATGTCCTGTTGCTGCCCTCAGCTTAAAATCATCCTTGTTTTTCCTTCTCTGTACTGCAGAGATAGAGCAAGACTTGCAAATATCTCAGCAATTATGAGAAAAGTTAATGACACAGCAGGAGGATGCTGCTGGATTTGTCTCTTACAGTTTTAGTATTTGCTTTATTACATTGGTATGGGGGGTAGCAGAGCTGCTAGTGGGTAATTTAAATTTAATCATTTATTTTGACACTTTTAACTAGAATGCCAAAAATACCTGCAACTGAGAAGCAGCACTTCATTGTAAGCTGCCATAAATCTACATTACTAAAAAAATGCTCTTCTTTAGCCTACTTTGATTTATCTTTGAGTAAGAGTTATCCAGAATTGCATAACCAAATATAATACTGCTTACGTTTAATATGGCATTTTATCTATAAACTGGAAAAGGATCTAAAACTCATTCTCATAATCTCTGTAAGAGATGAATTTTTTAACTTCACAGCATTTTATAAGAACTTGAGAAATAAGAACTTAATCAGGGCAAGGCTAGGGTTTGGGGTTCTACCATACCTAATCGTTTGGATCAAAAATTCTTCCACATGGTAAAAAATAAAATGTTATTCTATTAAAAGTAACCTATTCCTTAATATCATTCATTATTTTGCTAGGTCTGTCTGAATGATGGTTGAAACTTACTTTCTTTTCTAATCCTTGCACACCCAGCTGGCTATCTGCTGCTTCTGGCATAACCCTCTCCAAGCTCATCTCATTTTGGACTTTAAACCCTGGATAGAAGTTTCTTTAGTTCCTTAAGCTCCAAAGGCTGGTGTTCTGAACCACTGACAGCTGTTTCATCTTCTGTCTTTTAATTGCACAGACTGCTTGGAGATCTCAAATGAGATAAAAGCAGAGCAGCACCTTCCGGAGCAGTTCCTGCCACAACAGTTGACGGAAGCAGCACACCATGACCACAACAGTTTCTATTGTTTCCAGTGTACTAGAACATATGGACCTGATACCCAGGAGCCCTGGGAACATGCTGTCATAACTCTATCAACTTCCAGTGTTGCAGTCAGAGACTGACAGATTTTTCTGTCCTGCCTATGGGCACATCCAACCCAAATACTCAACCTGGCAGTGCTCGGTTAATGGTTGCACTTGATGATCTTAAAGGTCTTTTCTAATCAAAATGATTGTATGGCTCCGTATTGGGGGATTTAAAATAAGCTAAGGTTGTAGTAGCTGAATCTATGTGGGGAAAGAATAAAACAATGACAGTTCACTGTGGATGTTTGCTCAAGGTCCATTCCTAGAAGCAACCTTGACAAAGAATTACCCACTAACATATCTTATAGTAGAATAATCCCTTCAGTGCAGATTTCAGTCTCCCTTTTTAGTGGTTGCTATGGTAGGCCTAAATAGGCCAAAATAGGTTTACACATGTCCTGGCTTGTCCAGACATGTTTTTCTCCTCTTCCTCCTTCTATTCTGGGGAGAAGCAACCGTGGGAAAGATGACAAAGAAACCTAGAGCCATTGAGTCTAAGGACTCTGGTGTGCCCAGACTTGTTTTGCTCAGCCTGCACAGCCAGCATGACACTGTGCTGAGACTGCACATCACAAGACATCCTGCCTACACCTGAAAGCCTCCTGCCAAGACGGGAAGTCCTGGCAATACGCAGATCATCCAGAGGAGCCAGGACCAGGTCAGAGATTGTCTGCCTGCTTTCCCCAGCACCCTGAAGCCTGGGAAGAATCAGAAGTCTCAGCAGCTGACAAGACATTGACAGAATTCCCTGAAAGCATTTGGGTACTGTCTGAAGCTGTAATTAGCCCCGGGGAATTGGGAGTCTAATATTTTGTGAGTAAATACTTAAATCCTCTTGTAATTCACTAATTGCCTTCTGCCATAAGCAGAAAGGAGCTTCCTACGTCCATTTAGTGGATAAGCAGGATAATTAACTGCAAGCAGTATATTGACCTCAAGAACCTTCTCTTCCAGTATAATGTTTGCATTTGCTAATAATTTCTTAAAGTGTTCTCGTTTTGCCTGTTCCCTGTGTGTATAAGTATCCAAACTGCACATTTTGAACCTTGTAAATAAGTTTTCTGGTGAGATTTAATGTTAATAAACAGTTTTTGTAGTTATTAACAATCTTTGCCTGGATATCAAAATTAATATTGATTATTAATTTTGCATAATTCATAACAGTGTTTTACTCTTCTACTTCTGCACAATACTCAGCTGAAAGAACTTGCTGGGTATGTGTGCTCTCAGATATGGTGCATTACATCCAGTTTCTTCCATTTGGGCTTCTTATCATAGAACGATTTGGGTTGGAAGGGACTTTTAAAGCCCCAGAGACATCTGCAACTATAGCAGGCTGCTCAGAGCTACGAACAACCTGACCTGGAATGGTTCCAAGGATAAGGCATTTCCCACCTCTCTAGACAACCTTGATGAGGGTCTCACCACCCTCAGTGCAGAAAATGTCTTTCTTTTCTAGTCTAAATCTCCCTCTTTTAGTTTAAACCATCATCCTTTGTCCTGTCACAAGAGGCCCTGCTAAAAAGTCTGTTCCAAACTTTCTCATCAGCCCCTTTAAGCACTGTGACAGGCCATCAGAAGGTCTCCCTGAAGCCTTGTCTTCTCCAGGCTGAACAACCCCAACTCTCTCGGCCTGTCCTCACAGCAGAGGTGTTCCAGCCTTTGGATCATTGTTGTGGCCCCCTCTGGACCCACTCCAACAGGTCTACATCCCACCTGTGGTGGGATAACTTCAGAGACTTACTGAGAAGGCTTCATACATCTACTCAGTCTACAGTCCACACTGCTCTTGGAAAAAAAAATCTCTTTATACTGAATAATTTTCTAGTAGCTTAATCCCAAAGCACCTAAGATGATATTGAAAAGCAGTGTGGTTATATATGCTAGATGGTCTTCTGAATGCTTTGTGAGTAACACCAAACAAACCCAACCCCCTGTCCCACCATATCACATGCAATTTCCTATTTGTGTAAAAACTGCCAGAGCAGTGACTTCCCATATTACCAAGATTTCACACACAAAAGACTGTGCAGTTTTATGGTGACAGAAGAAATCTAAATTATTTGTGTTTCAGTGCTCCATCTATATCAGTAAATTGGTTAATGTATTAAGAAAAAGCAATCAGCAATTGGGAGTTTATAACCTCTTGCTTGCTCAGGAGTTGGCTGTCAAAGATACATCTGCTGGAGATGCACATGGTGAGAACCAGCTCAGCATTTAAGCAGAGGTACTCTCACCCCACCACAGGAAACTCAAGTGCTTCCAGCACTGGAAGGACCCCATCGACTTTCCTAGGTGGATTGCCTCTGCTTATCAGCACGTTATCAGGAGGTTTACTTTATTCCCCCCTCCTCTTTTTAGTTATTAAAGAGCCATGTGATTTTTCCCAAGTCCAGTGACATAAGCAAGAAAGAATAGCACTGAATAGAGGCAATGTGCCTGTGGCATCCATCACCCAGAACGGCTTCAGGACATGCTGAAGAAGAAATGAACACAAGGAAAGCAAGAGAGCTCAAGAGGGTCCAATTCCTTCCTAACTCAGACAGGCCTTGGGGTGACCACTTTGCAAATCTCCCTTGCTACTGGGCACAGGGACACTCAAGGTTTCACATCCTGTCCTCTGCCATCCCAGAGTTATTCCTACCTTACAAATGAAGCATTTCAATATAAGATGGAAAGACCATTAAAACACTATGGAGGGAAGGGAAAACTTTTTGTGTTTTACTGCGGCTTGTAATTTTGGCAGTCCCAAGCTCCCTGGGTTGGCTGGACACTGGGGCTCAGCAGCCTCTGGATATTATGGTGAGAAGCAAATGTGCTCCTGAGACATCCAACATCAATAAAAAGTTCTCTGTTGACTTGGGGGAGCTTTAAATAAGCATACACAGTACTATAAGAAAATAAAAAAAACCCAGGCTCTACAATCTCAAGAATTTACCAGCCTTCAAAATAAAATAAGATAAAGCTGCATTTTAGGGAAGAACAGAACAAATAAGAAGTTAATTATTGTTATCAGATTATGAAATGTTTATCCATGTTACAGTACTTGCAAACCCCCAGATGTTTGAAACTGTCATGAGTAGAGACAAATCCAAACCCCAGCAATCAGCAGCTGAATTTTCTTCCTAGACTGTTTAGAAGTAATTAGGAGAGAGACACAGCTTACAACAAATGGAAATATCTGTCCCCATTAAGAGATTTTTTGTATTTGCATCCTAGAAAAAAATCTATCATGCAATGTCCTTAACTGGTGTAATGTGAGGCTGTCTCACTGAATTGAATAAAGCACAGAAGCCTAAAGACTCTGGGCCCTTTGGCATAATCCTTTCATTTAAAGTCAGTAAATCACAATAAGCTCCACTGATTTCTGGAGCCACTGGCTAAGTTAGAGGAAAGCCAAAAACTCCCTCCCAGAGAGATTATCACTGCCTCATAATTCATTTTAAATCATCGTCAGGATGAAGATTTTAGCATGATCTGCAGAGAACAGAAATTCTTCCTCTCTCCAATTCTTTTTATCCCAGGTGCATGCTGTCGCCACGACCATATGCTGCTGACCCAGGCACTCAGCAAATGCTCCACTCACTTCCCATGACACTCCATCTCCCTCACCTTCACTGCCAGCTTCTTCCCCAGAGGCCAACTTCATGAAGGAATCAAATTTTGACTTTTTTTTTTTTTCTGGATCTATGTTTCTCTAGATCCCTACCCATGATATATCACTGCTAATCAAGCTGCTGCCTGCCTCCTATGACTCTTTGGAGAAGTTATTACCCTTCCCATTCATCACTGAGTGGAGTTAATTCAGGCAATCTTCCTGATCCATGGCCCTGCACACTCAATTGCGATATTTCATGTGATATGATATTTCCCTATAATAATAGTTTCACCCTTTGAAGATTCAGACAGAGGACACCAAGACATTTTCAGTAATTAGTGCTACAGTGAGATTCAACATAATTTCTCAGTAGCCAGGAAGAGAAGAAGAGCTGCTCCATCAACACAATCTTTGACATCCAGGGATTGAAGGGGCAATGTGGAGTGAAAACAAATCAGGATTTATATTTGGCTTCTCTGTTTTCAAGTGCTTTAAACCTAAGCTAAAATGAGGTTGACTGTTTTGTTTTCTGGAAATATTGCCTGTGATGAAACCAGAGTTGGGAACACTGTGCAGGAATCTCATCCAGCTTTCTGTGCCTGTTGGAGGTCAGTTCACCCCATACATCCTTTGATTTCTCCATGGGTAGGGTGAGGGAGTGAGGAGGGAGAGTAAAAAAAAAAAACAAAAAGCTGAACTTGAGCACTCTTGGTGCACAAATTCTTTTAAAGCAACCAGAAAGCTCTGTGGTTTTGGGGATGTACATAGTGTGTTCTAACATTTGGATTAAAACGCATTTAGGGCAAAAAATAACCAATATTCAAAGGAATATTAAGAAAGTTAATGGAAGGAAATGTAGACTCCTTTATCTGCCTAGGAAAAGAGGCAGTCTCCAAATACATTTACAGTGATGCAAAATTTTCCACTGCTGACAGTAATGCAGAGGACCAAAGTTTTAAGTCTTATGGAAATTTGATCATGCTACAAAACTGCATTTGGGAAAAAAAACCCATAAACCTCAGAGATGTTTTCAACAGCAAGTAAGAGACATGACAGCATGAGTCACAGTCTTCTGGTAAGCATGTACTCACTTGAATATTAAAAAGAAAATCAAACCAGTTCACAGAAAGATCTGGGTTGGAAGAGACCTTCAAAGGTCGTCTAGTCCAATCCCTTCTGCAGTAAGATCATAGGATCACAAACTGGTGCGAGTTGTTAAGGACCATTAAAGGTCATGTAGTCCAATTCTCTGCAGTCAGTAGGGACACCTGCAACTAGAGCAGGTTGCTTAGAGTCCCAATCAACCTGACCTGGAATGGTTCTATGGATGGAGGATCTACCACTCCTCTAGACAACTTGGGCCAGTGCCTCACTACCCTCAGTGCGGACAATTCTTCCATCTAGTTTATATCTCCCTCTTTTAGTTTAAACCTCCACCATCTCTTGTGCTGTCATAATAAGCCCTGCAAATAAGTTTGTTCTCATCAGACCTTTTAGCAAGAGTCAAGAACCATCTGAGTTTTTGAAAATCATACAACAAAATAAACAGCTGATGGGATGCCTTCATGAAACACTGATGCTCACCATAGTGCCCTGTCACATCTGAGCTTGAATGCACATTGGAGACTACCAGAAATTAAGCTACATTCCACCTAGATGTGAGGAGAAATTTCTTTGCACCAAGGGAGCCCTGGAGAAGGCTTCTCAGAGAGGTTGCGGAGTCTACTTTCTTGGATATATTCCAAACCCACCTGGACATTGTGATCCTGGGCAAGTTGCTGTGGGTGACCCTGATTTAGCAGGAGGGTTGGACTGTATGATCTTCAGAGACTCCTTCCAAGCCCCACAATTCTTGGATTCTGAATATAATACACAAGGGAACTAAAAAGAGAAGCTGTATTTGGGTAGAAATTCAATTAACCATGGCAACAGGTAAGAGGAGAGAATGCCCATTTATCCAGTTTCCTGCCTTCTGCCCACCTCCAGTGTTTTCTCCTTCCTCTAACATCAGCACTTTCACTCTGCCGGGCTGGACAAAGAGAGGCCAGTCACTAAACCCAGATTTATATCCAAGCCAACAAATAAAACAGGCTCTCTGGCAAGCACTGGAATTGCCAGAAATGGCCCCAGCTCGTCTATTTGCTGTGTTAAGAGGGATGCTGATGAAGGCAATGCAGGAGATCACCTCTCGTGTCCTAGCACCCAGCATTACTTTTGTAAATTACAAAAGGACACAGTGGCTAATAGGATCAGGACCTGGAGTGCAATAGAAGAAGAGAAAGGACAAATGAATGATGCTTAATAGAAAGCACAGTTTTGTTTGCTCTTCACCACCTGAAGGCAGCTAGCTCCTTCACAATATTGCCTGCATTTATAAGGTCACAGGGTTCTCTCCTAACATGGTTACAAGAGTGCAGTTGTCATTAATTTCAATAGAAGTCTCAAACATGCAGCAACAGCAAAATAAGGTCTTAAAATTCCACCTGTCCTGCAAGATATTTATTGTCCTAGAGGATGAAATCCACTGCAACATGCAGTTATTCTTAAAAGCCAAGAGCAGGGGAAGAGGTTCTGCTTTATCTAGCAAAACAGGCAGAAATGCAGCTTTCCTGTAGTACAGAATGAGGGGTTTAGTGAGCATCATACCACCTTCAAATTAACTCAACCTGAAAATCACATCACCTTTTTTTTAAGGGTCAGGATTGGGCTAGCCACCAGACAAGTGCCAGAGGTGCTCTATGAACTCCTCTGCTTCCCAGAGGGAAGAAGGCAGAGAGACTGATGTGGTGGGGAAGAAACTAAGTCAGCTGGGATGGAAAGAAGAAATGGAGACAAAGAGATACAAACCAAAATGCAACGTGGCCCCTGATGGCAATGACATCACCATTGACACCCACTGATGATGGGGGCAGGCACTTGAAAAAGTTCCAGACTAGACTCAACAGCAGATGAGAAATGGATTCAGGAAAACACAAATCAGGATCAGAGGCAGAAGAGACAGAGCCGTCCTGGGACACTGGCCAGTGAAGAAAAAGCTCGACTCTGGTAATCCCTCAGCTTTCTCCTGAAGATGACATCCATGGGATGCAATCCCTTGTTAGGCAGTTGAGAGTCATCTGTCCTGTCTGATTCTTCCTGTCGGTGCCACCTCTGACTTCCTGCCTCACAACGTGGGGCACAAGCTGTGGCAGTCTGCACAGAAGCAAGTCTAAGGCAGAGCCTTTCTGCAGCCCAGCCCTTGGCAGGAGCTCTTCTCATTAGCATTCTCGATGCTGCCAGCAGCCACTGGCTGGCTGTGTAAACCTACCCTGAACTTCAGAAAGTGCCTCAATGAGCAGAGACTGAGCTGAGAAGTGACATCATTGAACAGATTTAGTTCCATTCCAGCTCAGACTGGGACTACCAGCTGCAACTTGGAAGATGCAGTTCACTGGAAAAACCCAACTCAGGCAAACCAAACCCCAGGCAAAGGGCTTGTTGTTGACAACAAGGCATCACAAAGGCTGTCCTAGGCAATGACAACACAAAATTCAGATAGACTGCCCATTTCCCTATACACAGGAAGATCACTCTAGCTCCATTATTCATGCACTTGGGCTCGTTTGTGAAGACTTAAAAAAAAAAAAAGGAGGAAAAAAAAAAAAAAGAGTTTAAGCCCAAGAAAACCTCCAGCATTTTTATGATAATGCTGGTAAGTCTGTGGGATGGAAGATTAGGCTGCACACTGTGCTTCTTCCCAGAAAATCCCTCCCCACCATTTTTGATTATTTTAAATCAAAACAAGGAGAGAAAAATGAGCTGTTTAAAATATCAGTAAACAAACAAAGGACTCTTACAAGTGGGCCTTTATCCTCAATTTATGTTGCTTTTGTATTTTGTTTCATATGAAAATTTAGTGCCTTTAGCCCTCCAATCTTCTGTTGCTGCTTTTAACTCTCTTACCCATCCAGACAGGCATTTATTTACCATTTCCTTTTTTGTTTTCAATTCGAGATGAATTCATTCTGTTATCAGTTATTTATTCGGGATTTCAGTAAATTGATTTTTCCCCCTTAGATGTGCACTGTACAGCTAAAATATTCCAAGAGATGAATCTCATTCTGCTCATTGGTGTGATTTTTGACCCTCTACTCATCTGAGTTTCCAGATTCTCACCTGGCAGCTCTCCTGCACATCCCAATGCTCCCAGTATTCCAATGCCACACAATGCCAACCCAGTCATAGAGAAATAGAATGCAGGTTGGAAGAGACCCTTGAAGGCCATCTTGTCCAATTCCCCCTGAAGCAAGCAGGGATATCTTTAATCAGGTGAGGTTGCTCAGAGCCCTATCAAGTTTGACCTTGAATGTCTCCAGGGATCAGACCATCATCACGATTTTTTAGGTGCCATTCCAATAGCAATAAGCTGTAGCAACGAAGGTGGATGAACTTAAACCTGCACATAACAGTGCAAATATTTGACCTTATCACACCTGGGATGCTCAAAGTGTTAAAAAGCCCCACAGAGCCCACATATCCAAAAGAATGCCCAGTCCAGGTCTTCCAACTTGGTTTGAAGGTATCCCAAAAATTCTATGATCAAAGCACTGAAAGGAATTCTCCCCAGTCCCCAGAAAATCTTCTCTTTGCCATCACACAGCAAAATAAAAGTGCTATTTTGCAGCCTTTTTTTCCTACCCATTACCAATGCAAACACATATGTGCTCATCTCTCTGCTTTCATCTCCCCAAGCCTGGCACGTACTCAGAAGACCATGAGGAGAAACTTGCATGGCATGCTGGAGGGGAAGAAATAAGTGCATTAAGGAGAGGGTGTAATAAATCCACACCTGTCAGGGAAAGGTGCCCATGGAAACAAATCACACATGAGCAGACTGTTTCAGTCAGTTTTACAAAACTCGCCCCAAAGTGATAGAAAATGTGACAGAGATGGGCAAATTACAAAGAGAAACTGGAATGCAAATATCCTGACACAGTTCTGCACCTAAGTTCTCTGTATTTTCTCAACAGCCTCAGAAGAGCTTGAGCAAAGAGATGCTGCTTTCTTCTTTTATTAGCTCCTACCCAGGGTCAAGCAAAGAAGTTTCCATAACTCATGGTCTGTATGGATGCACTGAATGATGCAGAGACTTGATGGAAGACAAAACATCTTTATTGATTACCCTGAAGAAAAGTAGGCTGAAGGGAGGCCTTCTTGCTCTCTACAGCTTCCTGAAAGAGGTTGGAGTCAGGTGGGTGTCAATCTGTTCTTCCAAGTAGCAAGTGACAAGATGAGAGGAAACACCCTCAAGTTGCACCAGGTGAGGTTTACATTGGATGTGACAATTTCTTCCCCAAAAGGGTTGTTAAACCCTGGAGCAGGCTGTCCAGGGCAGCAGTGGAGTTGCCATCCCTGGAGTGGTTTAAAAGTTGTGTAAATATGCTGCTGAAGGACAGGGGTTAGTGTTAACTGGGCACTACTGAGTTAATGGTTGGACTTGGTGAACTTGAAGGTCTTTTTCAGCCTAAACAATTCTATAAACACCAAGCTGAAACCAGAAACTCCTCTACTCAGTATGCACACACTGCACCAGGTAGAAGTGACCTTCGTGTCTCTCACTTCTCCACCACAACAGTTTAAGTGAACACCCATGCCTTAGCAAAAGCATTGCACTCTCCACAGCACTCAGCATCCAGGAAGCCAGCAGCATGTAATGTGCTTGGCAAAATCATAAAGTCACTGTAAAAATCCCTTTCATGATTTTCCCCATTGAGGAGCTTAAGTCTCTTCACTCTGTTTTAATGGAGTAATTTATCACCTAATCCCTTTTAAAAGTAACTAATATAGATAGATTAGATAAGTAAGACGTGGTACATAAAGAATAATAGTCCATTATTAATAATAAGTTTCCAATATATTATAATTTTGTGTGATTGATTAGAAAGTCCATTGTTTTATTCTAACATCTTTTTAAAGATGTCTCAATATCAGTTCAAGATTAAAAAGTTAAAGGGAGCTTAATCATCAGGTCTAAATGAAACTTGGAGGAGCGTTGGCCAGGAGCACTTGAAATTGTCATTTGGCTTCTTGAAGAAAGGGGGAAGCAGTTTATTCCACTCTCCTCATTTCAGTATCACTGCATCTCAGTTGTTTAGTCAGTGCAAAAGTCCTTCCCAAGGAAGTGAAGAAAGAATCAGGTTACAAGTTAAACAGGTAGGACTGAACCAGATGCTTCATTAGTCTTTAATAAACAGCATATCCCCATTAATTTGAGCAGAGATTTGCTCTAACAGATGGCCAGCAGTCTAGTGAATAGATATTCCTAAAGCACACATTCCATCAACACCTAAGCAGCATTCCTTCCCTAGCACAAAAACATGTGACCATCAGTGAACCACAGTCAGGAAGCATGGGAAGAGAGGCGAGTCTAGGAAATTGGGGGGGGGGCAGGAAAGAAAAGAGATAAAAAGAACACTATTAATAGATAATTTTACACCAAAACACAGTCCCCTTGTCTATAAAAGAGTTATCCTCCAGGTACTGGGTTCAGTTCTGGGCTCAGTTCAAGAGAGACAAGGAACTGCTAGAGAGAGTCCAGTGACGGCTACAAAGATACCAAGGTGCCTGGAGCATCTATGAGAAGGAAAGGCTGAGAGGGCTGGGGCTGTTTAGCTTGGAGAACAGCTGAGAGAGGATTTGATCAATGCTCAGCAAGAAATAAAGGCTGGGGGAGCAGGAAGATGGGGTCAAACTTTGCTGAGTGGTGTCCAGTAATAGGAGAAAAGGCAACAAGAACCAACTGGAACTCTTCTTTGGGGAGATTCCAAATCTGTCTGGACATTGTGATCCTGGACAACCTGTCATGGGTAACCCTTCTTTAGCAGGATGCTTGAACTAGATGATGTTCAGAGGTTGCTTCCAATCCCCACCATGCTGGGATTCTGGGATTCTATGAGTCCAGAGCTGCAGTTTTTCAGCATCCTACAGAAAGTTACTTATTTATTACAGTGCAATAAGTCAACCTCTGTGATGTGCCAGCCCAGATATTCAGCATGTGCTGCACATCTGTGTGAAAAACATTGCAGCAATTTCTGCTTCCAGACACAAAAATTATGAATAAATTCAGCCGTGGTGTAGTTCTAATGTCCTTGATTAAACCTGAAGGAAATTGGTTCTCCAGTGAAACTAAACATGTATTACAAGAAATAGTTTTTTAACATCTATTCTAATTCAGGCACTTTTAAATTTCAGCCTGAAAACCATCTCCAGACTCTTTCATGAATGATAATTCAGTGGGATAACACTGCAAAAACAATCCTGCACCTGGATGTGATTATCCCTCTGAAAAGCACATTTTCAACCAACATAATACAATAAAATCTAAGCTGTAAATCATGGAGCAGGCAATAGTTTAAGGTTAGAAACTTTGGATAAATTCTTTATATAAGAAGTAGCAGTAGGCTGACTGCAGACACCTCCTCTCCTCTCCAGTGCAGGACCCTCTCGCACCAAATTGCAAACCTCTGGGATTGCTGAGAGGCCAAGAATGGCTTCCAGCCAAAATACCAACAGGAATAATCAGTTGGTTGTCTTCCTTTCTCTGCAGGGGTGAGGAATTGATCTTCCTGAGTTGCTGGGACCTGAACACATGTGCACAGAGCCCCTACCCAGGGCAGCAGCAGAAAATGAGTTCACACTTCAAATGATGAAATTAATATATTGGTAACAGAACATGCAATTTATTTGTTTGCCTTTCAAGTCAAACCCATTGCAAGAGGTTGTCATTTTAACAATGGGGTAAAAATTAATTTGACAGAACTTTAGAGTGGCCCTGTTAAGTCACAGACATCCCTTGGCTCCACTGATGAATCCCAGGAAATGGGGAGTCCTTTCCTTTTCCACCCTTGCCAACAGTCTTCTGAGCTGCATCCCCAGAGTGTGGGCAACAGGTGGGTGGAGGGGATTCTGTACCTCTGCTCTGCTGAGACCCCCACCTGCAGTGCTGGGGCCAGCTCTGATGTCCTCAGCACAACACAGACAGGGACCTGTTGGAGTAGGGCCAGAGGAGGCCACAGCAATGATGCCAGGGCTGGAAACCCCTCTGCTGTGTGGCCAGGCTGAGAGTGTTGGGGTTGTTCAGTCTGGAGAAGAGAAGGCTCCAGGGAGACCTCTTAGTGGCTTTTTAGTTCTAAAAGGGCTGATCATAAAGCTGGGGACAGATTTTTTTAGCAGGGCCTCTTGTGACAGGACAAAGGGTGACGGGTTTAAACCACTGAGGGTGGCAAGACACTGTCCCAGGTTGCCCAGATAGGTGGGAGATGCCTCATCCTTGAAACCATCTAAGGTCAGGCCATTTTGTGGCTGAGCAATCTGTTCTAGTTACGGATGTCCCCACTGACTGCAGGGGAGTTGGACTAGATGACCTTTAAAGGCCCCTTTGACCTGTCTCTGGCAGCAGCCCCTTTCCTTGGACAGCAAACAGGGACCATGGTGAGCTGTGGCAAAAGCAGGCCTTAAGGCAGGGAAACTCTAATGTGATTGAAAAATATTTGGTTTTCAGTCTCATGATAATCTACCAGATTTCTCTGCTGTCAAAGAACAAACAAAAAATATTGTTTGCCATCAGAATGTCTCTTTTAGTTCCTCTGATTTAAGAGAAAAATCTATATCCTGACTAGCTTTATGTTTAAATCACACTTTTGGAGCCAAAGAGAGAAACACTTTGTTTTGGAAATGTCAAAACAAGATGTACATTATTATCATGAGACATATATTATAAATGATGCATTAAATATTTCAATACTCCCCACTTTGGCATTAATTCATAATTTCATCCAAGACTAACTTCACTCTGGAATAGCATAGCAGAGATGTATACGACCTGTCTGCACACATAGATCAGCATCACAGCACCTCTTTCAATATTAACACCCAATTCAATCAACTCAAG
This sequence comes from Ramphastos sulfuratus, assembly GCA_013399055.1. Lineage (NCBI taxonomy): Eukaryota > Metazoa > Chordata > Aves > Piciformes > Ramphastidae > Ramphastos > Ramphastos sulfuratus. The sequence continues at coordinate 23,151 of WBNM01014136.1, forward strand.
AAAGTGCTCATTAGCACCAAATAAATCCAAACCATGGTTCAGCTGCTCCCCAGGTTCTGTGTCCTCTCACAATCCCCATCCCAGGCACCCATCAGCAGCTGTCAGAAGAAGGGCACAGCTGGACCAGAGTGCTGTGTCTGAAATCAATGGCTAGATAAAGAAGTGCCCTTTCTTTTCTGATAAGGGCATAGATTACATTTCCATCCTTCTAATCAGCAAGGAGAAAAGAAAAGGAGTATTTGGACAACAAATGCCTGCTGAGGAACAGGAGGAGCTTAATCAATAGCCAAGCACAAAATTATCTCAGCAGATTTCATCTCATTTCCATAGAAAATGCAGATTCTGCAAAACCCAAATAAATAAATAAACAAAACACGCTTCTCTCTGCCAGCTTGGTGGGGAGAGGGCTCTGGACCACCTGCTCCCCTGCCTTAGCACAGGCACACTTTGCTCAAAGCTGCTTGGGATGGCAATCCAACATCAAAGCTTCTATGGGAAAAAAAAACACCACCAAACCAAACAACCACAAAATCAAAAAAAGAAAAAAAAAAAAANGAAAACATCCTGCAGCCTTTCTGGACTGAATTGAACAGATTACATCTAGGCTTTATTCTGCTCTCAGTCACATGTTGGCAATTCAGAGCAATTTGAGTAAGTCATTAGCCATATGCTAAACAGGGCTTCTTCTCCTGCTATCTTCTTTCAGCTGGACTTGACAGACACTGGTTCAGGTATATTTGTGAATTTTTTTTCCACTTTATAAACCATTATAGTTTGTTTTAATGTCATTTCCTACATGCAACATAATCCTGTTCAACACTTAATGCTCTTTTCCTATATCTAGAGTTAAAAAACATACAAGTGTTTCACAAACTCTGTGATCACTGTTGATAAACATGAGGGAGGTCTTCTAGAAACAACCAGTGAGTGCAAATCCAACATTAGGGATGATGAATTTCCTGACCTGACACAAACCCTTGGTACCAGCCACAAACAGCAGCAATGCTCACCCTTGCTCGCTGCAGTTGCAAACACTTCCCCAGCCCCACTCTAAATGTTTAGCCCTGGATCTACATTGTCAGACCTCAGGCTGCTCTTCCTTCCTGTTTTGGTGCGTTGTATCAGAAGGAACCCTCAAAATCACCTTGGCCAACCTCCCTGCAGTCAGCAGGGACACCTCCAACTAGATCAGGTTGCCCAGGACCATATCAAGTCTAATCTTGAATGTCTCCAGGGACGTGGCCTCAACCACATCCCTTGGCAACTTGTCCCAGTATTTCACCAGTCTCACTGTAAAGAACTTCTTCCTGATGTCCAACCTAGATCTATCCTGCTCCAGTTTCAAATCATTGCCCCAAGCCCTTTTAAACAGTCGCTCCCCAACCGTCCTGTAGGTCTCCTTCAGATACTGAAATGTATCTGAATCTGTCTGTATTTAAACCAGAAAACTCCATCTGGAACATAACTTGAGATACAGGGCAATATTTTTCCTGTTGGTGATCCTGCTCAGTGTGCATCTGTATCAACATATTGCTCTTCATTACAAAAACAATAAAACCCAAACACTGAGAGAGCCAAGAGCAGGGGTTGCTGTTCCTTATCAAAAGCTGAGCTTGGCCATAATACTATTCATATGAAAACTGATATAAAACCTCCTGGGTATCATGATGTTCTTTATATTACAGTAAGTTCAATATATTAAGGATGCAGAAAAAACTCATTTGGGACTGCAAAGCAGCCAGGACTCCTTGCAGATTCCCCAGGAGCTGAAACAACAGCAAATCACAGCAGCTCTCCCAAGCGGTGCAGAAGTAAAACAACCCTGTGTACCAGCATCAGCATCCATCCAAGGCAGCACAGAGTGCTTTACAAATTCTGCTAAGTGTAAACATTATCAATCTCTTCTGTTTTACAGATGGTTTATGATCACCATTCCTCACAGCGATATCTGCAGTGCTGCACATCTGGATGTAGCTTCACCCTGTCCCAGTCGTGTCACCCTCCATGGGGATGCGGGAGCACAGCCAGGTCACAGCCCAGCACAAAGCTCCTGTGCTAGCTCCACAGATCTCTCATCCCTGCAGGGCCAGCAAGATCTCTAACAAAGACAGCCTATAGTCCAACAATCTCTTTCAAGAGCAGCTGAAGACCAGAGCAACAATCTCACCCAGGATCCTCTTTGATAAAGCCAGCACAACAAGGGTGAGGACACGTAGCCTGTTACCTAGACAAAGAAATGTGCAGAACTCCATGTTCAGCTTTCATTATATCATTTCATAATATTTCATCATCTGTACACAACAGGCTTGTAAATAACTTTCTGCAGTGCATGGGAGCCTAGGCTGCTTCCATGCTGCCAACCAGGAGCATCTGTTCTTGTTCCCTGCACCCACGTCCCAGAGGAAGCAGGGTAAGAACCCCATCATCCCACTATCCATGCTGCAGAGATGCTCAAGACTCACAATAACTCTACTGTTTGAGATTTGTCCATCTTAGTGCAAATTAGGAAGCCCAGGGAAGAGGCTTACTGACTGAACAACAAACCCAGGACTGGCTGAGGCAAGCTCTGCCACAAGATTCCTTAAACCATCTGGCTTTCCTGAGGCTTTGCACATCAGCCAAACTCCAGCCACCTCCTCTCATCATTTCATCCACAGCAGAGAAGCTGCATCAGCCTCTCTCCAGGTCTGAGTGAGTATGTAGGAGTGAGCACTGGTGTTTGGCCTCTTGCTGCTGTTGGGGAATGAGGGCCTCTCTCCATGGAGCCCCAGTACATGGTTGCCAAAGATGGCATCAGCTACAACAGGTTTTTCTTTAAGATACTGTATTTCTTTGCCCCCTCCCTGGAAGTATGGATGGGGACTTGAGCAAAGTGGTCTAGCGGGAAGTGTCCTTGCCCATAGCAGAGGAGTTGGAACTAGATGATCTTTAAGGTTGCTTCCAACCCAACCCATTCTGTGATTCTACAAATTATCTCCAGACAGAAGGAGCCCCTGGGAAGAGGCTTACCTAAGGAAGAGACCCAGAACATCCCTGCAGGAAGAAGTAGTCCCTTAATAGTCTTAGCATGCAGTGTTAGCACAGACTCCAGCATCCTTCTCCCACTGCAGGTACAAGCCCACTGAACCAGAAAGCTGTTAGATCTGGCACAAAGAGGGTAGAACAATTCTCTAAGGAGATGTCATGAAATCCCTGGATGCTGTTATCATTTTGTTTTAGAATACCAGCACAAGATTTATTTCCCATTCCACTTCAGCAAATACAGAACATGTATCTGTCACACATTCAGCTGGCATGAGCCCATTGCACCAGTTATTGCCCACCAGGTACACAAGCTGTATTAGGAACGTGATGCAGCAGATGCAACATGACACAGATCACATTGTGTACAGAGCTGGAGGGGAGAAGGGGAAATACTATTTGTCCAAAAGGCTCTTGCCTCAAAAGAAAACTTGGTATGTTTTCCACTGTTTCCATCCTCAGAGAGTCCTGAAGAAATGGATTAGCCCTCCAAAAGCTTGTGAGTCAATGAAACCTGACTCTTTGAGGCAGATGATGCCATCACCAAGAACTGCCCACTAAGAATGCTTTGCCTCCATTTGCCAGACATTCAAAGGCACAGCTGTCAAAAGCATCCCAGCCAAGCACAACTACCTTCATTATCTACAAGGAGACACACTGGAGGGAAAAAAGCTTCTTTGCTTCTTTGAAGCTTATTTATTCCAGTGAAAATGTTATCAGAAAGGACAAATTTTCAAGCCAGCAAGAGCAGCTCCTTCCCTCCACTTCCCACATCTCCCCCCAAACCCATACATAGTCCAAAGAAGAGCTAAGATTCAGAGCAAGTTCTTAAACCTCAGCAACCCACAGCTCAAGTGACAGCCAATTCCTGCCTCAGATTCAAGTTGCTCTATCTTTGTGTGCTTCAAAGAGAAAGTGATCTTAACACCCAGGTGCTCAGACTCATTGGGACAGCAGAGCCACACTGTGAGCACAGGGCAGGGTCCTATTATGCTCCCATCAAAGTTTCTGTTCCCTAATGAACAGACTGGAAATCTGAGGAATTAAAACCTTTCCATTTTTTCTGGCACTGCTCTATATACACAGTGAATAAAATGTGTGGAAGGCAGCTATCAGCAGCCCCTGCTTCAAAGAACAGGAACCAAGTTTGGGATGCAGGCTAGGAGAAGCATGAGTGCATCCGAAATCTTCACCCTAAAGTCCATCAAGATCTGAGGAGTGATCACAGAATTATAGAATTGTTTCTATTGGAAAAGAGCTCTAAGCTCGAGTCTAACCATCAACCCAGTACCACTATGGCCATTAAATCATGTCCCAAAATGCCATGCCCACATATTTCTTGAGCACCTCCAGGGACAATGACTCCACCACCTCTCTGGTCATCCTATTTCAGTGCCTGACTATTCTTTCTGTAAAGATTTTTTTTTTCCTAATATCCAACCTAAACTGCCCCTGGCACAATTTCAGGGCATTTTCTTGTTTTCTATCACCTGATATTAGGGAAAAGAGACCAACAACCACCTCACTCCAGCATCCTTTCAGAGAGCTGTAGAGAGCAATGATGATCTGCCTTGAAGGCCTGGCCACAGAAAGCAGAGCTGCACACTTAGGTATCTTTCCCTCATCCTTAGAATTATGGTAAAAGTCCAGAACAAACAAATATAAATAAGCTCTAAAGCTTTATACAAAACAAGTCACATAAGGGATTTTACATAATGTCATCTAGGAATTGGAAATAAAACTTAGAAATACCTCTTGTCTGGTCCTGTTAGCCATTGCAAGGGAATTGATCCTCTCGAGGAGGAAGTCAATAAAGCTCCAATTTCCTCTGGACTGGGACAAATGAGATCCCACCACAGTGGGTCCCATGGAAAGAGATGCATCAGACAGCTGCCACCTCCTCATTTAGTGAGCCACTATAGATTTCTCATTTTACTACTGTTTTTTTTTGCCTTTATCAATAAAAGGAGACTCATCTAGAAGCAGTGCACATATCCAGGAACACCCACAACAGGTTAGCTAAGCCACAAAACCAACAAGCTGTAAAGTGAAGGCGTTAATGACCTAATGCAGCACAAAGCTTGCTGTGTAATAATGCTCGTGGATAAATAACAGACTGCAAAGATCATTAAAGCCAATCAAAAGTATGGATTAGCCCATAAAATCCCTTTAACATCTCCAATATTCTGATACATGGAAAGAGCAACTCCAGGCAGCAAGTGGATGCAGTAACTGGGCAGCAATGTTGGGCTCTCAGCGTTTCCGCCTGTGGTGGTAAGGGGTTTTT
>WBNM01014138.1:2628-20314 GCA_013399055.1 Ramphastos sulfuratus
GTGTGTGTGAGGAACTCCCAAACCATCACGATAACTTAGCACGCCTCTGTTTGGTCTTGGTTTCTTTCAGCTCGTTTCTGCTGCTTTTCTGTAGAAGGATGGCAGCCAGTTAAAGCCCACAAGGATCAAGCAAACATCACCCTCCCTATACAAACATTGCTGAAATCCTCTGATGCTGTTTGTTCGTTGACATGGTTTCCATAGGGGCCACTCCCTCAAGTCTTTGTTTAATTTTCAAATTTGCCCTGGAACCAAACTATTCAATTATGTTTTGGCCACATGAGGTTCTGCAGAGGCAGAATTTCCAGGCTCCAACATGGTAAGACACAAGGTGTCCTTTTCAGTGTGTCAACTGCCCATCTCAACCCTCCATAGGTAATGAGGAGGATGATGACTCTGCAGCTTAGCTAATGGAGCTCTTAAGGATCTCAGCTGTCTTACTGCCATACTCAGAGATGTCAGGCATTGCTTCGTATGTCACTTTGCCATAAATAAGATGCTCTGAGTAAACACAAAATAGCTCTAACTCCCCATCAGGCTGACAGCTATAAAAAGCTGGAGTTCTGGCCAGTGTCTTGGAAAAAAAACTTCTCTTTTGCTCCTATCCCCTCTATAGGGATCCACTGGATATGACCCAGTTATGATCTGCTATAGGTGGTCCTGCTCTGTCAGGGGGGTTGGACTAGATGATCTTTGGAGGTACCTTCCAGCCTCTAACGTTTTGTGATTCTGTGATTCAGTCTGGGCACAAGAGCTGAAAAGACAAGATAGTCCTGACCCTCTGCACCTGCAGGACAGATTTTGTGTAGCATGGGCCTGGGAGAAATCATCTGGCTATTCATGACACTGTCTTCTCAGGTGGTCAGGCAGTTTCTTTTGGCTCATTTCCAGGAAAGATGACAAATAGAAGAAGGAAAATGTCTGTACTTACTAGTCAGATGAGGTCTAAACACCACGGCTTGGACTCTTCTCTTACTTTCTCTCCTGTAAAAGACTTTGGTAAAACCCAAATGATCAGTCCCTGTCCTAGCTGACTCAGTTCTGAAGGCAGCAGAAGGCCCCATATGCAGACTGGACTAATTTCTCAGGGAAATCTGCTGCCTACCTGGGGCCTGGGTTAATGGTTGAAGGAGAAAGCTTCCTTCCCTAGTATGGCCCTCAGATTACTATCCATTATTGATCTTTCAGGTAGGCAGTGAAGATGTAGCAACAAGAAGTCCAAGGATGATGAAGAGAGACTTCAGGGCCTTGGGACAACTACTTGTGGGGAGTGATGAAGGAATAAACAGGAAAAGCCAGAAGATCAATGCCAGGTTCCAAGCCTGGTATCTCTGGCAGGACATTGTGCTCTTTGATCATGGGTTGATTTACAGGACACCAGCCTGCTGGCAACAGATGGGAGGCACCTGTCTCAAAGTGGGAAAAGGATCCTAGCACAGGAGCTGGCAGGTTTCATCGAAAGAGCTTTAAACTAAATTTGGAGGGGGAGGGGCACTTTGGTCACAACAACCCCATGCAATGCTGCAGGCTTAGGGAAGAGTGGCTGGAAAGCTGCCCAGTAGAGACAGACCTGGGGGTGCTGATCAACAGCCAGTTGAACATGAGCCAGCAGTGTGCTCAGGCATACTGGATGCAACAGCATCCTGGCCTCTACCAGGAACAGTGCAGCCAGCAGGACCTGAGAAGCGCTTGTGTCCCTGTACTCAGCACTGGTGAGGCCACACGTTGAGTACTGCGTTCAGTGGGTTTGGCTGAGCTGGAGTTAGTTCTCCCCAGTGCAGCGTTTTGCAGTGATGCAGCTGACTGCAGCTGACAACATAGCAGTGTTTTGGCTACTGCTGAACCAGCAGCTGGACTGTGCTTTGCCAACATTTCCCCACTCCAAGAGCTCAAAGAGGGGTGGGTAAGATCTCTGATATGATAGCAAAGCAAAGTGTGGAACTGGGTGAGAAAACATCCCGAATCCGTTTTCATTAACATGGAGGAAAGGTTTAGAATAGCTTCATTTCTTGGAAGATTTGACAGGAAAAAAAAAACCAACCAAAACCAAAAACCCAGAACAACCAGATAGCAGAGAAATATCAATAGCACTTGTTCTCTTGTTTTAAATCAGACACGGTTCATCCATCAAGACCAGCTAAAATGAGAACTTCAAGTGGCCATAGGGCTATAGTCCACAGAGTCTTTTTGCTGCCATCCTTGTCACAAAGGGCTCATTTTCCCAAGGGAGGCATGGAGGAATCTCCTCTAGGAGGCACAGAAGTTTTCCTCTTCTTCTCAAAAGAGGAAGTATTTCTGAGCAGCCTTTGCAGGGCTAGCACTGCAGCACTAGCACATCACACGTGTTCACAATGCCTCTCATGACTGGAGAGCCTGCATACAGCCCTGCCCATGCCTAAAGAGCTGACTTGTACTTTAAGATGTGGGCAGTTAGGCTGCAACCTGCCATTCTTGACCAGCAAAACACAGCCCAGACCTCAGCCCTAGCCAGGCTTTCCCTCTTTGTCGAGGCTGCTGGCCTCTGTGGTGAGTGATTTTTTTCATCCTCCATGAGAAGCCTGGAATGGCACAGATCCTACACCAATGTAGACAGTCAGGAGCTTTTGTTAATTGCTTGTACATGCTCTCTTGGAAAAGCTGTCACATGCTGGCAAGGTAGCTGTCAAATTCCCAGGCTAGCCAGAGGCTAGCCAGAGCACACAAGCCCGGGAATCTGACCAGCATATTTAAAATGTGTAAATTCACTCCAGACTCTGCATACTATGAGAACTTACTTATTAGTAAAGTCACCACTTAGTTCACTACTCGTAAAGCTACTACTTAGAGATAGGATTGGAGCAGCCCTCTCATTGGAACAATTAGCTGTCACCCAGGCATCAAAACAAACAAGCAGATGTTCATAAGCAGTCTTTGAAAAGTGGCAGTGAGTTTGTTTACAGGTATGACCCCTGTTTAACCATCTAATCAGGAGAAAACTCCTTTGGGAAGTCCAGTTTATCAAAGAAGCCAGTAATCCCTGGTCACCACCAACGTGGGCTGGCTTTTGCACTGCACCAAAGTAAGATATATTCACACCTGATCCATTCCATGCCTGTCTGTCTCTCCTTATCACTCTCATTTCACAAATAGCACAGAATATGCATCAGGACAAGATCTTAAGGCACTTGTTAGAACATAACACTTCATCATTGTCAGGCAGATAACTGAAAGCTCAATGCTGAGGGTGCACTTTTAAAAGGGCATAAACAATTTAGCACAAATGAAAAATAAATCTGTCCTGTCTTAATATAGACCTCACAAATACATTGATGAATTGCAATGAGATATATGGAGAAGGAGGAAAGATATCATTCTATTGAGAGAGCAGCCCTGTGGAGAAGGACCTGGGAGTCCTGGTGGACAGCAAGCTACCCATGGGACTGCAATGTGCCTTTGTGGCCAAGAAGGCCAATGGGATCCTGGGGTACATTAAGAGATCCTGGGCCAGCAGATACAGGGAGGTTCTCCTCCTCTTGTACTCTGCCCTGGTGAGACCTCACCTAGAATACTGAATCGAATTCTGGGCTCCCCAGTTCAAGAGGGACAAGGATCTACTTGAGAGAGTCCAATGGAGGACTACAAGGATGATTAAGGGACTGGAGCACTGCTTTATGAGGAAAGGCTGAGAGACCTGGGGTTGTTTCATCTGGAGAGGAGAAGACTGAGAGGGGATCTAATAAATACATATAAATATTTGAGGGCTGGGTGTCAAGAAGGAATGGACAGCCTCTGCTCACTTGTGCCCTGGGATAGGACAAGGGGCAGTGGATGTAAACTACAGCACGGGAATTTCCACTTTGACACGAGGAGGAACTTCTTTCCTATAAGGGTTCCAGAGCACTGGAACAGGCTCCTCAAGGAAGCTGTGGAGTCTCCATCTCTGGAGATTTTCAAGGTCTGTGTGGAAGAATTCCTGTGTGACCCACACTAGATTCTATGGTCCTGCTCTGGCATCTTCATCCAGCAAAGCCATGTAGTTTACAAGGAACAGTTTTGCTAGGCTCTACCCTCCAAAACTGAGTTCTTCCTTTGTACAGATGGCAATGATTTTTATATTTTGATCTGCTCACACCACCAAGCTTTTTCTGTTAGCATCTCTCCAGTCAATCCTCTCTTGCAGCAGAAGCAAAAACTCCCTCAACAGATGTGAAACTCTCAGGTTCTAATGATCACATCACCTACTCCTGTTGAAAACATCTCTACATGGTGTTTTCAAAGGGGAAAAACATTAAGGCATGGCAAAGCTTTACACAGAGCTATTGTATGCAGAGGTAGGAACCTCCCAGTGCCAAAGCAAAAATTAGTTAGTTTACATGCAAGGTCTCCCTGGTGCAATGAAAGTGCAGATAAAAAGTGATAAAGGATAACATTAAAGTTTAAGTTTATTGAATAATGCTAAGTATGCATTTCTAGACATTGCCCGAGTTTGGTGCTAGAAGGAGCAGGCCCTTTGCACAAAACCTACCAAATATTGACTTTTATTTCAACTTAGCTTGCCAGTCAAAGCTTGGTTCAAATACGGCGTTGCTATGCTTGCTAAAGAAACTTATGTTGAGGTTTGGTTTTTTGTACTCCTCATGACCTATGCCTTGTCTTCCCACATAGGTCTGTTGCTGAATCTTGACCTATGTGCAGTTGCAACATTGTGTGCCAAAGATGTGTCCTTCTACAGTGAAGCTAAGTAAGGAAGAGCTGAAACCATTAAATAAATTTGCTTTTTCACCACAGCTCTCTCCAGCTTGACACAGTGGGGTTTTTGTCTCTTTAGTTTGCATTGGTTCCTCTCCTCTTACCTGGTCAAAGAAAACAAAAATACAATAATCTGAGGAAGAAAAAGTGCAAGGAGACTTCATTGGAATTTGCCAGGAGGATGGAGCCAGGCTCTGCTCGCTGATCCCTGATGATAGGACAAGTGGGAAATGGGTGGAAGTTGAGGCATAGGAAGCTCCATGGAAACATGAAGATGATTTTTTTCACTGTGAGGGTGACAGAAGACTGGAACAGGCTGCTCAGGGAGGGTGTGGAGTCTCCCTCTCTGGAGACATTCAAAACTCACCTGGATGCATTCCTGTGTGATCTGGTATAGGTGATCTGCTCGGGCATGGGGGTTGGCCTGGATGAGCTTTCGAGGTCCCTTCCAGCCCCTAACATTCTCTGATTCTGTAATTAGCACATTGTCCATAGAAACACACAATCCTTGTGTATCACTTCTTAATGGAGCAAAATCAACAGTGTAGTAGTTCTGAGGAAATAACCAAAGTTTTAGCTATGGATGAGAAAGAGAAAGAAAGTGAGGAAAAAAAGAGCGAGTTCTTTTCCAGTGGGAAATAAGAAACTAATTATTTTCCCCTTAAGACCACACACTGTCAATAACAATGTTTCATGAGGAGTATTCTCACATAAATATATATTGTGAATCAAAAACCTCCCACCTCAAACCAACTGCGATGATTGAATCTCACAAACAAAATTTCCCTTAGAGATTTTGAGGTCCAGAAACAAATCCAAGACTTAAAATGGTGAAAGAAACCAGTGGTAATTCATCACTTCCAAACTAATTTTCTTTTACTTGTACAAACATCATTAGGTTTGCTTTGTTTGGATGCCTCCTAGACAGCAAATGAAACTATGAGAAACTCTGTAAGTTAACCTATCTTAAGATCTGGGGCTAGCTACAGTCAGCAGGAGCCACTTGTATATCAAAGTAAATAACATGGGCCCTAGCAACTGAGAAAAGGAAAGAGGAACCTGTCTAATGAAAGGCAGAGAAGAGACCACCATCCCTTTCATTCCTCACTAACATGCAAAATGAACAAACTTCTTGGATAGATTTTCATCAAATGAGTGAACTGGAAAAAAAAAATTAAGGAAGGCTAGGAACCTCCATGGATCTTATTTTGAGATGATAAATATAAAGACAAACAACCACATTGTCTAATTAAGTTCTCCCTCATTTTTGAGAATGTGGTGTATTATACAATGACTTAGATTGGAAGGGACCTTACAGATCATCTATTCCACCCTCCCTGCCATGGGCAGGGAAGTCTCTCAATTAGACTTAACTGCTCAAGGCCTCATCCAACCTGGCCTTGAACACCCCCAGGGAGGGAGCAACCACAAGCTCCCTGAGCAACATATTCCAGAGTCTCACGGAATTGTCAGGATTGGAAAAGACCTCAAAGACCATTCAGTTCCAACCCCCTTGCCATGGACAGGGACACCTCACACTAGATTGCCACCCTTATACTGAAACACTTCTTCCTCAAATCCAGTCTGACTCTACTCTCCATCAGCTTAAAACCATTCCACCTTGTCCTGTTGCTTGACATCCTTATGAAAGTCTCTCTCCAGCCTTCCTAAATGATCTCTTCAGGTATTGGAAGGCAGCTATAAGGTCCCTCTGAATTCTTCTCTATGCTGAGCAAGCCCCAACATTGCTATAATATACCTGTTTCTCAAAAATAAAAGAAAGCAGCAAATTTGCATGTGATGGGATTGTTGACAGACTTCTGAAGCACTACTGGAGAAAGCACCAGGCAGGACCTAAAAAGTCCTGTACTGAGTAACAGTAGAATCTAATTCTATCTTTACAGAACTTCCAGGTGAAATAGACAGGATAAACTTCTTTAGAGAAGCCCATCAAGCAGATAGCCTGGACTCACTCACACACTGCACCTCTCAGGGTGCCTAGTTCAAATTAAATCATTAGCTGAGAAGGAATAATCTTGGTAGGTTCAGAAAACCAGTTTTAAATTTGGCCTGCTAGCAAAATTCTGAATGTATTTACTCTGGATTCCATTTCTCAACCCATATTAAAGCTCCATAGCATAATCAATTATGGGCTTATTGCAAAGTACAGTAGGATTCAATCTCCAGGAATGCCTCAGGGCATGTCTTAGAAGGATGATAAAACTAACAGTAATGGGTCTACAGCTTCTAAGGCTAATTTCCACAGTTACAAATTTTATAAATAAATAGAAGGAATGTCAACTCTCACTCACTCAGCTTGAGGTCTCTCATGCTGATAACTCCTCTCTCCTCAAATCCTCTCCTGTTTCTCAGATATATTCCTTTTTCTGTTCCAAAGCCCCTGGGACTTGTTCAAAGCACCTCCATTCCTACCTTTCACATGACTAAATGGAGCAAAGAACTAACGCAGCTGGGAATAAGGAGCAAGTACAGGAGGAGAGAGTGCCCTCCTTGCTCTTGAAGTTGCATCTCAGGGAACAATCACACTGCCTGCAACTGTGATTCAGATCTCAAAAGAAGCAGCATGAGGCATGGGCCAGATGGAGGAGAGATTGCCTTGCAAAATTCAAGGGCTGTGGGTAGCGTTTGATGGTTTGAGGCTAAATGGAATATTTTAATGAGAGAAATTAGATCATTGGTTGTGAAAAGAAAACAATGATGAAGTCTGTATCATTCATTGGTTTGCTGAGAGGGATAAAAAGCCAAAATGTCAACAGTTTCTCCCACTCTGCTCTGTGACACTGGATCCATTCACTTCCTCCTCACTCCACTCTAGTATCTTTCCACTAATCTTGGCTAACAGAAAACAAGGTAGCTTTGCTGGTTTTTTTGTTTACCTGTCTGGGAAAGCAGAAGGAGATAGACAGAGTGGCTTTGAGCCCCTTCTGGGCAGTTTCCTTTGTCCGGGAGGTAGTTTGGTTTTCTGTATTATTTCTAATTTGTATATTAATCATAAAAAACTTGTAAATATATTGTGTACATATGGTTGTAAATTTTGCTTTGCTGTAAATATAGCTTCGTCTTACTTCCAAGCCATCTGAGCTGGTCTGGTAAATTTCAGTAGTGCAGAGGGGAAAAGTTCCTAACCCATCGCAGTAGTAACATTGGTTGTTTTCTAGTAACTTCTCTTCAGCAGACTAGATGATATGAGAGAAAAAAAAAATTCCCAATCCCATGGCTTTCTGATGGAATTCGTGAGACTGTTTTATATCATATCATGGAAAATGTTGAGAAGCATTCTGCCATTTCACACTGGGCTCTACTGAGGTCCACTACCAAGTCTTGTTACACCCAGTCAAGCTGTCCTGTGTCTCACCACCAGCTGAATTTCATCAGAGAAGGTGTTTATCCAGCAGTCTGTGAGCAGAAACGTGCGCAGGATGCCAGAAACTCTGCTGGTGACAGCATTCCTTGCTTCCTGCTACCATATCACAGGGCACAGACTCCTGCACCCACTGAGATGGCTACTCCTGGCACATTGGAGGCACCAATCAAGACCAAGCTCTTAAGGAAGATGCAGCTCTGCAGGTCTGGGGCTACTGAGATGCCTGGGGCCTCCTGCTGAAGCTGAGGAAGGGGTGATGATCTCCTTGCCTGCAGAAGGTGTGTATTAGTGAAGGATCTGTGTTACCAAGTAAACAAATTGCAGCAGGAGGTCCTGTGCAGCTTTGAAGACAACAAAAATGACTTTAGCAAATAGATCTTCTTTTTTCTCTTTTATCCTGCAGATGAAATAGCCCAAACCTGCAATTGTACCTAAGGAGGCACAGGTTAAATCTGTCATTAAGGGGCTGGGAAATAAAAATCCCTGTGACAGCAAAGGCTGGAAGCTGGTGACTTCTGCTGCCAAGAGGAAGATTACCTACAGACCTGCACCTTCAGAATGGGGTCTGTGCACTGGTAGTAGACAAGAGGCTGGAAGTTGGGTTTAACAAAGCATCTGATCTGGTTGAGCTCAAACTATGTAGGAGCACCAGAATGAAGCTATAAGTTACACTGTGGGCTCCTTGCCGAGGTCCCCATCTGCCAACTCAATCCATCATCTAGCAAGGTCTGCTGTTTGCTCAGGTCTTGAAGATGGGACATCATGAGGTACTCTCAAGGCTTTTCAGATCCTTTGATTATTACACCTGCAGCTCTGTGGTGTGAGTACCAGTATTTAGCCAGGAAGACTTGGAACATATTAAACTGGATTTCTCTTCAGTCCTGCCAGTGAGTGGAAAGGGCTTGAGGAGAAATTGATAGATTCTGTGTGTCAACATCTGATCACGCAGCTAAGATCAACAACAGAGATTCAGCTTTTATGATCACAGAGGCCCTCTTTGAGAATCAAGGACTGATAAGAAGAGATGAGGTCCACCTGATCAAGTTGGACAAAGTGTCTTTGTCAACAGGGTGGTTGACAAGACTGGTGCAGGAAAGAAATGATTACTTGCAATCAAGCGAGGAAGTTGTGGAACAAGACAGCAGGCAAGAGATGAAAAGTGATGCAGACAACAGAGAAATTCCATTTAAATACAAGAAAAAAGCTTTTACTGTAAGGGTGGTTGCACACTGCAGCAGGTTGTCCAGAGAGTTTGTAGAGTCTTCATCCCCAGATATATTGCAAGCCTAACTGGAAATTCTCTGAGCAATCTAATGCAGATGATTCTGCCTCCACTAAGGGTACTGAGGCTGGACAGTCTCTTAGAGGTGCCTTCTTGCTTTGACCATTCTGTGATTCTGCCTTTCCCACCACTCCCTCCTGCATCCCTTTCAAAGACACTGTTCTGAGTATCTTTAAGATAATTAAAAAAGCTGCATAGCTATTCTCAGAGATGCCAGCACAGCAAAACCTGTATAGCACCACTGTCTGACAGTGTGGTTAACATCCCAACAGCATTTTGCCTGTTAACATTCCCAGTGTCTTTATCCTGGATAAGAGTGCACTGGAAACAACGAGACTAAAGACAGCAGAAGAAAAAGTACCTCATTATTTTGGAATCCTCCATTAAAATGTAATCTGTTGGATGTTGTTATAATCTGACAACAAATGTTTGCCTTAAAGGATAACATTAAAAACCATGGGGAAATAACATACAGTTGAGATGGCAAATAGAAGAATACCAATATCCAATGCAGCCTTCAAGATCTAATATGACCTAATAAGCAGAAGATCAACCTGGAATCTGAGATTAAATTCTCACCTTTGCTGCTTCTTTGATTGTCTAACCTTACACAAATCACTTGACCTTTCCTTCCATAATATGACTTACACACACAGACCTACTTGCTCCTACACCTAGCTATGAAATGGGGTTTAAGACAATTAACCACCCACACTTCCTATTTGATGCCAGAATTGCTTCGTATATGAGGAATTCTAATGCTGCTGTTGCCATCTGAGTATTCCTTCTAGACACTACCTGCATTTTCTAAGAATACTAAGAGTGTTTCCTTATAGTTACACAATGGATGTCTTACCACAAACAACATCATGCTACATGTTGGATGTTCACTTAGAAGAGGAATCCTTTTGGGGCCCATTCTGAAACTCTTCCTCACCAAGAAACCCTTAGGGGAAGCCATATTTGCTACCAAATTCTTAAGTGAATCCCATTCAGGTTTCTACTCACTTACATTTCTCTCCCTGACCAAGTTAGGCAAAACTTACGCCTCTGCATTTGGAGACATCTCTACTATGTACACCTTCCATCTATAGGTACACAATAGTTGTGCATGGCAGAATACAAAACTGCCTGTTCATTACTTACAGTCTGTTTAAGCCAAGTTTTAAAAAAACAAAGATAATTTTTGCTTTCCCCTCCTTTTTTAGAGATTAAAATTGTGAGAGAGCATTTTTAGCTGTTCCACAGCCTCGTGGTATCATGTTACAAGGGCTGTGAGGTTGCAAGTCACCAAGGCTGATGAAGGAGTATTTTATGTGTCAGTCTAACAGCCTACTGGATAGCCTTTTGGCTTCATTTTTAGCAGAACCCTACAGTCTGGGAATTGCTTAGATAAAGACTGATACCTGCTTCTCAGCCAAGCAACCCAGCTCCCTGCTAGTTCTGGCAGGCCAACAGCTGCATAAAAGGCACTCATTTGCTTCTTCACAGAATCACACAGAATAACAGAAACATCCAGGTTGGAAAAGACCCTCAGGATCACCAAGTCCAACCTATAACCTACAAGATTCATCTTAAACCACATCCCTAAGCACCACATCCAAACAACCCTTAAACACATCTGGGGTTGGTGACTCAACCACCTCCCTGGGCAGTTCATGCCAGTGCCTGACCATTCTCTCAGTGAAAAAAAATTTTCCTAATGTCCAATCTAAACCTACCCAGTCTAAGCTTGAGGATATTTCTCCTTGTTCTGTCTCCAGTTCCTCAGCCTAATCCCTGCTAAACTGCCAATGGGAAAAATTTGCATGGGAGGATGCAAAAGGTAGCAAGTTTTCTTCACACTACTAATTCTGCTGTCAGTTTTGGACCCTGTAGTTCCACCATTGCTGCAGAAAGACTGTCATTGTTCTAGGAGCTAAGTGTTACCCAGAGTAACTCTCTTTCAAAGGCTGCATCTGCCCTGCCAGTTACAAAGAGCAAATCACCAAACTGCCCAGCATAATCAGTTATATTACACCTTTATGGGGTCACTCTGAGTGTGAGATGCACTGCAGGACAACGTGGTGCTCCTTTGGGTCTTTAATACGTCTATCATGTGGAGTGTGGTAGAACTGAACAATAGAGACCTTTTAATTAGAGGTGGAGACAGATACCTCATGCATCCATGCCAGAAATATCCAACCTGCCTACTTTAAATAGCTTTTCATCCATGGTCGAGCTCTTTAAACTTTCTCCTTTTATTAAAACAGCTCAACTGAGACCATTTTAATGTGCCCCCATCTAGTTATTTTATTGGAAAATATTAAAAAGTGGGGGCCAGGTGAAATTAAATGCTTTGAAAGTGGAAATCAAGCAGTACTTTCGGTTTTTAAAAGCAGCTTTCCTTCCTTGTGCTGATGCACTTAATATTATCTTCTAATTTAAGAGGTATTGTTTGAGCTGAAATTGTGAATAACACTGTAATGGGCATGAACAAAGGAAAGGATAAGTAAGAAAAATATAGCTCATTAAAGAGTGTGATTAAAAGGATAAATGGACTTTCAAAGACTTGGGACATTTTTCTCTGATTGTTAACCAAACCTCTTAGCATTCCTTCCACAATATACTAAGGGTAGATGGGATTAAAGGCAGGAGAAGCCAAAGTTGGTATGCCCTCCCCGAGCTGCTGAGGCCAGCAGATCACCTCCAGAGGAAGGCTGAAAGGGAGGCCCAGAGTAGATCCTTTTTATCTTGAGCAAAATTGTGTCTCCTTTGTGGAAAAATATCATGCTGCTACAGATGCCACTTTACAGGCTGGCATGTTGTGTTGGTTTGAGGCTAATTGGAATATTTTAATAGAGAAAATTATATTATAGGCTGTGAAAAGGAAACAATGGTGATGTCTACTTCACTTATAGGCTTGCTGAGATGTTTAAGAAAAATAACTCAAAACATAGATAACAGAGTGTCTCGGGCTTGCAGTCAGTCTCTGGGGCACAGCGTCTCGGTCTAGCAGCTTCTGGCTTCTCCTCTCTGCTGAGTAACCTCACTAACCACTTTTTCTTCTAATCCCCCCTGGCCAATTCTCCAAATTCACCTTGTGCGTAAGGCAAACCTTGGGGTAAGGTGTAGGGGTGGGGAGAAGGTGGAAGGGTGGTTGGGAGCCCCTCCTGGGGTCTCTGATTTCTGGGAGGGGTGTTGTGTTTCTGTATTACCTTTACCTTGTATATTTCTGTAAATATTCCTGTATATAGTGTATATATCTGCTTGTATATTGTGCTAAGCTGTAAATATAGCTTCAGTCCTTAACTTCCAGCCGTTTGAGTTCTAGTCTGGGTCATTTTACAAAGTGGGGTGGGGGCGGGCAACTCCCAAACCATCACACATGTCCTAGCTGAAAGCTTAGCCTGGGTGGTTAAGATTCGTGTGTGTGGTGAGTCAGGAGTCAGTTGATGTCAAAAGCATGTGGGCAGTTTAAAGTCCATAAGCAGTACCAGCATGCCTTTTGCCAACCCAGGTAGGCAGATAGCCTTTGAAGTGCTTCTAATTTCAGGTGAGAAGGGATAAGAGGTGGTTTTAGGACAGTAGTTGGCATAAAACTAACTGGAACATTGAAAAGTTGTTTTTATCCATGATTAAAATATCTCCTCCTGGTTCCCACTGAAGTACTGCTTGTGTTTGAGGTCCTGAGCAACACTAACACCATTTACAAAGGACACAAACAAAAGCTGTCCTCAGACACAAGATTGTCACCTTGGTTGGTTCCAGCTCCATGCCAGGTTGTGGAAAAACTCGGGATGGGATTCCAACTATCACCCTGGTGACCCCTGCCCCTGACTGGGCTGTGTCTTCTGGCATGAGCAAGCACTGCAAGAGCTGTCTGGATATTCAGACAGTTCTCCTACCCCAAACAAGCATTCTCTTTGGCACGATTTTGAAGTAACTTGTGTATCAATCACTGTCTGCCATGCCTGATGTAAAACATCCTTCTCTTTGTAACTGGAGGTGTGATATGGTGGCTGCAGTGGGATCCCCAGCACATTTTTGTGGTTCATGTTATCCAAAGTCTGAGAAACATTCCTCTAGGCAAAAGCACGGTTCAAGAGCTGGAGCTGGAGCTACAGGAGGAGAATGTAGAAAATCAGTGAGGCAAAAGGGCACGTTCTGGTGTAATCAAACCATAAAGCCTGTTTGTTAAAACATGCCTATCCCATCTACCCTGGCAGAGCACTAGTATAAGCTGCAACGGCTCAGCTGGGAGGCAGGTGAGGACTTCCTTAGAAGCAGCCTGACAAAGATATGACACCAAAGCTGGCCTTTCATGAACCTGATGCAAGATGCAGCAAATCCTGTTTTGCACAGGTCTGGCTGAAAGGACAGCTGTATGTGTTCACATCACAGCACCTCCACAGAAGAAAGGGAAAAGAGAGCTGTGGGAACAGTTCTCCTCTTTAATAAGCGAACAAAACAATAAAGACACAGCAATACAAATAAAAAATGTAAAACATGACTTTGATTTGACCTAAAGAGGATATGGACAATAAATAAAACGGTTCTGAAACTGAAGAATAAATCTGGCTTTGGGAATTCTCAGGGATGGGAAAAAAAGCATTCATAAAAATTCACTCCTCCCTGAGCTGCAGCCCTGAACCTCCCATGCACTAGATGGGAGACACTTGATAAATCTAGGAGGCCATACATGCCAACCAGCTCATATGTTTTCAGTGAGCAATGACAGGGAGCCAAATTGCTTTATTCCGATTAGTGAAGGTCCTCTGACTGCAAAATACACTGCGAGAAAAAAAATATTGAGTTTTAGTTCGCTGACACATCAATTTAAGAGAATTATTGCTCTCACAAAGAGGCCAATGCATGTATCTCCCTTCATGTATGTGCAGTAAAAACTAATTGTCAACTTTTATGTAGGGGTGAAAGGCAAAGCAGGGATGGGAACCGTACCTCTCCAGCCTGCAGCGGCATGCTCTGACTCTCACCTGTTATCTCAGTGGTAAACTACTGGCATTTTGTTTTATTCCTAAGGATAAAACGAGCTCTCTGTTAAACAGCATAAGCATGACTCACATTTTTTTCAGCTGTCTTCTTTGCAAAGAAGTTTCTAGAAAGCTGTTTCATCCAGCTTCTTAGTCATAAAGTCTCACAGATGGCAAAAGAGACCACTAATGAAATCCACAACTAGACCGTCTCCTGCTGCGGCTTAAACCTTGCTCGCTTTNTCATTTCAGAACCTTATCCAGGTGGGTTTAAGCCCTGCCATGTGCTGGAGCTGATTCAATTATGCTGTTTCCTGATTTGCCATGATGCTCCCCTCACTCAGAGGGAGGGGGGATGGCGAGTCCTAAGCAGCCTAATACCGCTCAGACAATAGGCATGCGAAATTGATGTTCATGCAATATCTTTAAGTCTCCAGAGGTCTGTATTTTAGCTATTGTAGGGAAAGCTTCCCTTTCATTGCCTCTCTCCTTCACCTTTGTTTCCCAGCTCACCGTCTCATCTTCCGCCTTGGCTGGGGCTCCTGGCTGCTGAGGGTTTCTTCATTGCATATTCAGGAGATCTAGCAGTGCAAAGCAACTCATTTCCACCACCTGAAATTCACACCGTGGAGGCAGAAAATAATCAAATATTTTGAAGGAAAAAAAAACAAAACCAAAACAGCCTACAACCCAAAAACCTGCTGAAGCGAAACACTGCACATTAATTATTGTGATAGTTATAGGATAATAACTGATTATTAATTATGCTTTCCAGCAATTCTTGCCTAGTATTTTGTTGAAGTCTTCAGCTCAGCATTAAATTTTTAAAATTAATTCTTCTAATGTAGCTTTGTACAATCAAAATATACAGCATGCTCCCATTTTTAATTTTTTTTTTTCTGGAATGTTTTTCTCTGTGAAAAAACAGGAACTGGCCTTGCCTAGGATGAGAAAAGAATATACAGAGCTTACTACTCCTGTGCTACCTGTGCCAAAACCAGAAAAAGAAAGACAGAGAGCGAAAATGGGGTTTTCTAATCCCTGCTTCCTCCTATCCCAGAATCTCAGAATGTTAGGAGATGGAAGTGACCTCAAAAGATCATCTAGCCCAAGATCGTCCACATCAAGTCCAGCCATTTCACCACTTTTCCATTTTCTCACAACAGAGAAGCTCTCAATTTGCTTTCAAAATGAAGGCCTAGGTAACAAACTATAAGAGCAAAGAGGCCCAAACAGGAGAGGGGGCTTTGGGGAGGTGCTGAGTTTGGAGGAGGGGAAGGCTACGGTTCCACAAGGGAGACAAGAGGGTTGGCAGCTGAGGGAAGGCCAAGCGTTGTGCACCTGCATAATCACAGAATCACAGAAACATTCAGGTTGAAAAAGATCCCCAAGATCACCAAGTCCAACCAATATCCCTATTCTACAAGGTGTATCCCTAGATCATATCCCCAAGCACCACATCCAAATGACTTTTAAACACATCCAGGGTTGGTGACTCAACCACCTCCCTGGGCAGCCCATTCCAATGCCTGACCACTCTGGCTGGGAAAAAATGTTTCCTAAGGTTCAGCCTAAACTTAACCAGTGGTGGCTTGAGGCCATTCCCTCTCGTTTTATCACTAATTACCTGTGAGAAGAGACCAGCACCAACCTCTCCACAACGTCCTTTCAGGTAGTTGTAGCATAGAGCAATACTATTTTTGGGCATTAGACAAGATGAGTTGTTCTGTCTAGGGGAAACTGAAAGGAGCTGAAGCAGGCAGGCAAGTGTTTGGGACAGACTAAAGCACATAAAAAATGGGTGCATGGGAGGAAGCCAAAGTACTACAGGACTTTAAAAAAAAAAATTAAAACAGTTTTAGAGCAACTACTTGACATTGCTAAACAGCATACCAGCGTTCAGATATTAATGGCACTAACAGAAAAGGAAATTTCTTAATAATAGCATTTTCTACGCAGTCCTTTACCCATATCAGAGATGCATAACAGGAGCTGGGCAATCTAATGGAGATTAACTGCTCAAAAGAAATTAAAAACATAACACTTCCACACAGCACTGGCTGCTGCTTCAGCTCCCCATCCCCTGGCAGCTTCCCAAACGTACAAGTTCACACCGTGAATGCTGAATCGGGAAAACCGGAGGGCAGAGCTCCTGTAGAAACCATAGGAGAGAGCATACAGGGAGAAAAAGCTGTCTGCAGTGTTTAAACTGGAAGGTCCTTCTGTTGGGGAAATAGGCACACATACCATGAGCGAGTCAAGAAAAAAAATGGCTTTGCTAGAGCACTGTTGATTAATCCTACTGTGATCCAAAGAAGCGGCAATTTGCAACTTAATTGTAGCCAGTCACAAAAAGGAAAGAAAGGAACAGTAGGAGAGCATTTCCTCACTACACCTAGCTCAGCTTTTTAAAATTTTTGTTTGTGGTGACTTATTCCTCATGCAGAGTGTGGGTGTTTATTTAAATAATACATAGATACCCACCTCCAGGTACAGAATTGGGCATGCTACAAAGTATGTAAACAAATTAAAGCTGGGCTCAGTGCCCAGGTAATAAAGCTCAACAAAAACAAACAAGCCAACCCCAAAAGCTCGGGTCTCAGCAAAAGAAAAGAGTCACAATGTAATGTATAAGGTATGAAAGCAAAAAGCTGTAATGCACCTGACTGGAAATGTCTGATTAGTAGTATTACACCAGTCTATATAGCAAGGCTTCCTTAATGGTAAGCTCAGTACAACTATGTAGTGAGAGATGGTCTTTGCTGCATACAAAGATGAGTCAATCAAATCGTGAACCAGGAGTCTGAGATTTAAAGAAGATATGGGATTTGGCCCAAGTTGCATGCAAAGCCAGGATCAACCACAGACTGCTTTCCTTCCCAATTCCAAATTTGAGATTGCAGCACTGCTGAGATTCATGGCTTGTCTCCTGAAATCCAGCCTGGTATATTAAATGTAAGCCTGACCTTCTTTCTTTGACCTCATACTGTGCCTTCAAAGTCAGGGAAAGGAAATTCAGGGCTGAAGTCTGAAGCTGTTAAGGACGGGGTTGCGAGGAGATGAGAAAAAAAAACCTGTAGAAGTGATGTCTAGCTTGAGAAAAATCATCTTGGACAGAAAGCAAGGACAATTCTATATCTCGTTTGCCTTGGAAGGACATGACAAAGCAGCAGTCACTCAGCAGCCTCGGGCCTGGATAATTAAAACCTTTTTATAACATCAGGTAAAAGAGTAATCAGTCTTTCCATGGCATATTGAATTCAAAGCCCTCCTTTCCACTTTCAGCTCCAGGTTGTAGTTTGTTTTTTTTTTTTTTTT